>CM030358.1:84974750-85034141 GCA_017893485.1 Hemerocallis citrina
TCAGCTCAACACAGTCATCGGAGCAAAAATTTGGCTCAGCTTGATGAGAAGCTAGGTGAGTCCAGTCGATGAGAACCGGAAGAGAAGGATACAGCCATCAGAGACACGTCGCCAAACCAAAAGGCTCCGATAGGGCAAACGATGGCATCCCAAACATAAGAGACAGATCCTTATCAAAGCGAGGGAGGGAATAAGGAAACCAGGAAGATAACAACCAAAAAAACTAAGTTAAACAAGCAAGTCATAAGCACACTCGAACTGGGACAACAAAGTTTCCAGCTAAAGTTGCAAATAAACGCAGAAGGTAGCAACATATTAAGACACTAAAACCCCACTGCAACAAGCAGCCAAACACAACACAGCATGGTAGAAACATAATTTAAAGCGATAGAGTCAGAGCGGGGGGGGGGGGGGGGGGGGGGGGAAGAGAGGAGAATATACATACGAAATACAAATCCGCATATGATTAAACCTGTGTCAACAAAACAAGAGAAGGAAAAGTAAAGGCCAATCAGTAAAACCAAAAGCAACAAAGTTCCCATCAAGCAACCAAAACCTAAAGCAGGCCCAAAATTAGGCATCGAGCACAGCGGTGTTGACACAACAAAACAAACCATACAATGATTCAGAGCTAAAGAGAGAACGAGCCGACGAACTTTTCAGATCTGCACAGAAGAACGGGAAAGTTGAAATAAGCACAATTGAAGAGAAAAAAAAATCAAATAGCATTAAGAGAACGTAAGCAAAGTAGAGCTTCCTCAAGACGGTTGAGGTGTAAAGCAAAAATCAATTCCTGTTTTAAGGTATAAGACCAAAATTTTGTGAAAAGTAAAAAGTCATCAATAATAGATTCGATCGTAGCAAAGGAATGAGCGAAGATACGCTTATTCCTTTCCGACCAAATCACCTAGACGATAGTCATGAAGGAGAGGGTCCAAGAGCTTCGATAAATTTTATTAATGAATTGAAGGTTCCAACAGGAAGATATGATGGAAGGCAGAGAGGGAATTTCCCAAGCCAAAATACAAATTTTCCATAAAGTGCGAATGAAAATGCATTGAGTGAAAATGTGATCAACGTCTTCAAATTCACTAGAGCACAAAGGGCACAGCTAACCCCAGGCTAGATTCCTTTTATTGAGCACCTCCACCGTGAGGAGCTTGTTGTGGAGGGCAAGCCAAGATAGGATTCTAACCTTAAGAGGGGCACAACTACTCTAGATAAAATTGGAGAACGGAGAGTTTACACATCGAAAATTTAGAAAGTTATAAAACGATTTAACCGAATAGTTCTCGAGCTGGTCCACCTACATCTAAAATCTTCTTTAGGAAGCGAAGAGTAGTTGTTAAGGCATAAAAGGAGAACATTGAAGTCTGTATTCAGAGATACAGGAAGATCAATGCTAAAGGGAATGATCCAAAGTAACTGGTTATTGTGAGTAGTAAACGACTCCGCCACAGAGGCAGAGGGATAGGAGGCCAAACGGTAGAGAGAAGGGAAGGCCGACGCAAGTTTGGTGTTACCAATCCAGAGGTCGGACCAGAATTTAGTCTTAGAACTATCGAAGCATTCATAGACGATACCACATTGAAAAAAGGCAGCAGCTTTCCAAACTCCCTTCTAAAAGGGGGAGGCCCTACGGGAGAGGTCAGGCAAAAAGTCCCAGGGCTTACGTCTAGAAAAGCACTTAAGACTAATAATGCGGGCCCAAGGTAATTGATCCTCTTTCAAGATCCTCCAAAGCCATTTGCCAAGAAGAGCCAGATTTTGATTTCTGAGGTCAAGAACCCCTAATCCTCCTGCAGCCTTGGAGGAGCAGATCATTTTCCAATTGCAGAGGTGAGAGCCTACTTTATAATTGTGGGTACAAGACCAGAAGAAATTACTTCTGGTTTGATCAATTCTCTTGATGACCCAAGAAGGAACGTAAAAGAAAGACATCATGTAAAGAGGAATAGAGAAAAGAACCGAGTTGAGGAGAATTAATCTACCTCCTCGGGACAGCTGCTAAGTCTAGATTCAACCTTTTCAATCATAGGCAACCAATCAGATTTGTGTAGCTTTCTCCACCTCAAGAGAATACCAAGATATTAAATTGGGAAAGATGCCGATGCGTAGGTAAAAAATTGAGAAATTTCGGACTGCCGGTTGTGTGAGCCTCCGAGCCATTGAACCGATGATTTTTGAAAGTTGATCGATAACCCCGAAGCTCTTTCAAAGATATAGAGAAGGAGTTTCAGGTTTCGAAGAGAAGAAACATTAGGTTTGGCAAAGATAATAGTATCATTGGCATATTGTAGGTTAAGGACACCTCGAAAACTCTGAGAACTACCCAGTCCCTCGATGACTTGAGCATCCCAGGCATTCCGGAGTAATTTACTGAACACATCGGCAACGAAAGCGAATAATAGGGAAGAGATTGGGTCGCCCTAACGGAGGCCACATCTAATTTTAAATTTGTGGCCTTCCGAACCATTGATAAGAATGGAAGAGGTACCAGAAAAAAGACTCGATTTAATCCAAGCGATCCATTTGGGACCGAATCCCCGATTTAAAATGATCTCGAAGAGGAATTCCCAACTAACATTATCGTAAACTTTTTGAAAGTCAAGTTTTAAGAGGATGCCTTCAGAATTAGAACTGTGACAATCAGAGATGATTTCCTTGGCAGACGCAACACTATCAAGAATAAACTGGTCTTTAATAAATCCTGATTGAGCAGGATCAATAAGAAGGGTGATAATCGCATTAAGCCGGGAAGACAGAACCTTCATAATGATTTTGAAGGTGGTGTTGAGAAGGATAATAGGCCGAAAATTAGCGACAGAGTGGGCTCCCAAAATTTTGGGGATGGGCACTATATGCGCATAATTGATCCGGTAAAAAGAGAAGGAGCCTCGGTGTAAATCGGTGAACATACTGAAAAGATCGTCTTTAAGTCAGTTCCAGAATTTTTGGAAGAAGAAGGAGGGGAATCCATCAGGACCTGGCGCTGAATCGCTCTTTAGCGAAAAAACGGCAGCCTGGATTTCATCCATAGAAAACGAATTTTCTAAGCTAGACAAGTCATGCAACTCATGACCGTAGAGTTGATTCCAGTCAAGAATGATGGAACGTTGCTTATAAGAACCTAGAAGGTTTTTATAAAAAGAAAGGAAAGAGTAATGGATATCTGAATCCGAGTTGACTTCATTATCGTTGTCGACGATAGAGGTGATACGATTATAGCGTTGCCTGTGCGAGGCAAAGTTATGAAAAAATGCTGTGTTCCCGTCACCCTCCTTAAGCCATCTGAACTTGGCTCACTGAGCCCACTTAATATGATCTTGGTGGAGAATGTCAGCGTAATCTCTCTTGCAAGAGTTACGTTCCGAACGAAAGGAGTCCGATAAACAGCCGAGCTCCTTAATATGATCATTGGAAGCAATAGAGGAGAGGAGGAAACTTGTAAGAAAATTCGTATTAGCCTGTCTCTCTTTACGCCAGATCTTGCAACCGTACTTGATAGCGTGAAGCTTGATCTGGATATGGCCAAGACCAGACGAACCCGTAATAGAAGAGAGGCATTCCGTAATAAGATTAACAAAAGTTTGATCTTGCAACCAAAACTTTTCAAAACGAAATTTGAAGGATTTAACAAAGTTGTTGTTAGAATAAAGTGCTATATGCACCTGGTCTGAAGAGGGATTGGGTAAGGCCGAAGAGAAGTTGTGAAAAAGTTAATCCAATTCTTGGAAACCAGGAAACGATCGAGTTTAGCCATAGTCGGTGAGAGACGCATATTGGACCAAGTGAAGGATCTGCCGTTAAACAAAAGATCGGTAAGGTTGAGGGAACGAATGCAATCGTTAAAATGTGAGGAGGTTAAAAAATTGGAGGTGTTGGAAGACCTTTCGAAAGAATATCTGGTAACGTTAAAGCCACCACAGAAAAAACAGAATCCACTAATGTTATTTTGGAACGAATGGAATTCGTTCCAAAATAACATTAGTGGCTTTTGTTTTTTCTGTGGTGACTTTAACGTTACCAGATATTCTTTAATTGCGTCGCTCCAGAGCAGATGAACCATAAACCGAGATAACAGCGAGACAGCGACTGAAAGTCGACCAATGAAGACGAATGATGAGAAAGAAGGTTAATCACTGAATAGAGATAAGCGAGAAACAGGATTCCTTGAATCCAAAAATAATCCCTCTAGATCCAATGGCGTCAAGAGATATCCACTTGGAGATGAGGGATCCACCAATAGAATGTAATATAGAAGGGGAAGGAGACTCAAGTTTCGATTCCTGGATGGAGATTAAGTCGCAATGAGAAGAGGCGATAAGTTGATAAACGACCTGTTGTTTAGAGGGGCAATTGAGGCCCCAGATATTCCAAGAGATACTAATCATGGAAACATTGCGACTCAAAAGCTCTAGAAAGTTCTAGATACCTAATAGCATCAAAGTCAACTACGTTATTCGAGTTAACCCGAAAACCCATATCATTGGCATGGTTAATCATATCAAGGTTGGAAAGCAAATCAAAATGGATATGGTAGATGGATCCTAGCACGGGTAGCTCAGGGTTAGCAGGAGGTGGGGGCGATAGATACGAAGAGCGGGCCTGAGTTACTAGAGAGGGTTGAGACCACAAAGAGACAGTTGCTCTTTTGGCCCTTATACGAGAGCTTGAGCGAATAAGAGGGAGGGATGCTTTCTTCGCTGAAGAAGGCTGCGGACAATAAGAAACATCCCACCTTAGGGAGGAAGGAGGGGAAAGCTGATTTTGCGATGGTCTGAGGAGGTTGGAATGGACCATACACATAGAGGTAGGGCAGGGGTTAGTACTTTGAGAAGGAGAGGAACTAAGAGTCAATGAGGGAAGCTGATTAGAGGTTGGAGGAGGAAGAGAACACGGGGGATAATTATGAGCATTTTGGAGAAAGAAAATAGTAATCTAACTATCAAAACTTTGGTAGACTTGTTTTATGTTCGAGAATAGCTTGAAACAAGGAGTTTTTAAAATTACCCTAGGGATCTAAACATTTGTGCAAATATAATTATCTCCAAAATTTGCAAAAATTGTATTAAAAGATTGGGTACTCTTTGGGTACACCCGGGATTACCCATGGAGTATCGGCACCCGAAACGCAACCGACACAGGTGCGTTGGCCATTTGGAAGTACCAATACTTCCTAGTATATATATATACTAGATTTTCCCGTGGGCACGTGCCTATGGCGCGCCTTCGGAACTATACAGTATACGAAAAGTCTTGTAAATAGTAAAACAACAATTATGTAGCTCAAGTTTGAATAGTATGACAATAATTAGTTGTAAATAAAAGTCCATGTTTCTATTAGTATATGTTGAAAAATAATTATAAATGGGGGTGTAAAATTCAACTTCTTAGAACTTTGAGGGTGGAAAATGGTGATATTTTAATGGTTGAGGAGATATTTGCTATTTTCAATGTAACATGAGCAATAAAAGAAACATAAAAATCTGAAAATTTACAAACCTGAAATATGAAAATCTAAATTTCTAAGTAAATAGAGAGAGAGAGAGAGGAAGAGAGAAAGAGAGAAATATGAAAAAGTGATGAGAGAAGAGAAAGATAGTAATAAAGTAATGAGTTTTTTTAGTTTTGGGAAGAAAAAAAAAATTATTTTGGGGTAAATCTTTTTGGAGTGAAAATATGTTTTGAGAGAGTGAATCAGAACCGTTGATTTTGTTTAAATTGAAGGAGAACCACTTGATAGTTTTTTTCTTCAAATTGTCTTGTGTTTTATTATATAGATGTATATAAGGCTGTAGGCACACACCCCTGCTACACTCCCACCCTAATCTCTAATATTATAATGGAAGAGTTGGGGTTGTCATTTGTAGACAACCATTCAACCAACCATCTAATCTCAACTATTTTTTTAAAGTGAGTTATATTAACCATTCATTACTTAACTGCTGTTAATTACCATAATACCCTCAAAATTCAAATGTATTTGGTACATAATTATTTACAAAAGTGACACTCATATAAAATAAAAGTTAATGTCACAATGGGTAATTTGTAAAAAGTATGTGATGAGTAAAGTGTGATATCACGTTCGATGCTAGATTATGTCTTAGTATTTACTTTTTAAAAAAAAATTATCAGGACGTGCATCGCATTTGCATATTACTTGTCCCATAAATGGGGAATTGGGGAATTGTAGAGGTGGGGATTGAACCCCCGAACTCTTGCTCACTTGCTAGTAGGCTTACACTAGGCCAGTAGGGCACTTGTATAGTTGTGTTTTAAGTTGAGGTACACACGTCCTAATGTGATGTTTTGGTTGTCTGAGGGCATTTGATTGACCTAAACTTCTTTCCATCTGTTGGTCATCTTAGATGGGATCTTTCTTCTTCTTTTCTTTTACCTAAACGAATTAATAATATTTTGTTCATTCAGGCCATTCTTCAAAAATTACTAAACCATGAAAGTTACAAGCATTAGAACTTGAATTTCGAAAAATAGAAAAGTCCTAATAGTCTTTGTGAAGAAGTATAATAACAGGAATAAAAGAAAACAAACCAGACAATTCAATACAGAGTCGAGATTAAGATATCTGTCTTTAAAGCAAAATTCGCCCCGTAGTGTGATGGTAGTTGACGAACTGCCTCCCAGGATTCAACTGTATTTACCTTTCTCTGAAGAGCAGCACCCTAGCTTCAGAGATACTAGCTAACCAGTACTTGTGTTGCACTCTCAGACTGAGACTCAGAGGAAGAAGAAGGAGGTTCTCCATTTCAAAAACTGTGTAACTTGACAAACAAAAATGACTGCACTTATAAGAGATGAGGAGTAACTGATGGATCCATTACTCTGTAACAGCAGAGTAATGACTAAAAAAACGTAACTGATGGATCCATTATTTTGCTGTTACAGAGTAATGACACCAGTTACAGAATTTCAAACGTCTCAACAGTAAACTGGATCCAGGAAAATTTTGTAGCAGGGCAAAAAATAATTTAGGCCGGCCAGAACCAAACCAAACCAAACTGAGCTTGAGCCTGAGCCGGAGCCGGAGCGGGGGGCTGGGCCGGGCGCGCGAGCTCAAGTGTGTGTTTGTAACTTTGGCTAGATCCTCTCTCCACTACACTTTAGTGGTAACCCAAGACTACACTTTTTAGTCCATTTCTTTAGTTTATATAGTAGATAAATCTTTCTCAACTTCCGATGTGGGACTATCCATTTCCTCCAAATTTTCAAGTTAGTACATTTCGAGTACCCAACTTTGGACCAATATTTCTGATTCATACGGAACGCATTTTTGGCAAATGAGTATATTACGGAATCCAATCACATTTTGGAGCCACCGGTGGCCGGAGCCCATCGGAATCAGGCCTGGAAAATATGCCAAAAATATTTTCAACAATCCCCAACATGAATGGAAATTACCAGACTATGCAATCCAGATACGATAGAAAAAGACATGACAGAAAATACTCTGAGAGTACAATCGGATCACTGCATCAGGAATATATGCTAGTAATTTTTCAACTTTGAACCACCCTTAGTATATATATATATATATATATATATATATATATATATATATATATACTAGGTTTGCCCATTGACACGTGCCTACGGCACGTCTTCGGAATGGTGCACCTTGTTTGATCATATAAAATAGTTTTGGAGGTCCAGCAAATTAATTGAAGTAGCAAACATAGAGCAAAAAACATATTATATGATTTTTTTTGAATTATTTTTAAAGTTTTTAAATTTAAAATTTTTTAAGTTTTTTAATATTTTAAAATTTTTAAAATTTTTATTTTCTTAATTTTTTGAATAGAAGAGGGAGGGAGAGAGAGAGAGAAAAAAGAAATTAAATAAATATAGGAGTTGTTTTGGGTGGGAGATTTGAATTTGAGTTTTGAGGTGAACTTTTGGGGGGAAAATATGTTTTGTAGGGTTAGATCTGGGCCTTTGATTTTTGGGGAGATTGAAGGAGAGCCACTTGATAGCTTTCTTTGTGTTTTATTTTATATATATATATATATATATGGGAAAAAGTGGTATGAGTAACTTGCTCATTTAGTAAATAAGTAATTGATAATGTGGCTTACATGTGATTGGAAAATTCTTAAAAGGGTTAGTTGTCGAATGTATCACATGCATGCCACATAATCAATTGCTCATTTACTAAATGAGCAAGTTGCTCATATCTCTTTAACCCTATATATATATATATATATATATATATATATATATATATATATATATATATGTTATGTGGAATGTAGGAATTGAACCCCTGACCTCATGTGAACTCAAAACTTTAACTGTTGGGCCATAAGACAATGTTGTCAACGAGAGAAGTATTTTGAATGTATACTCAATTCCAACATGTGACATCTCAAACTAGGCCATATATTTGGACGAGGTTTGAAGATTCTTTCCGACCAGAAACTGCTTCGAGGGCTCAAATCGGTGAATCTACATTTTTGTGAGCATTGTGTTACAAAAATCGGTGAATCTACATTTTGTGAGCATTGTGTTACAAGTAAGCAGCATATATTGCAGTTCAGCATATTTGAAGCAAGGAGTAAATGCATTCTAGACTTGATTCATTATGATGTCTGGGAATCACCGAAAATTTTCTAGGAGGAGCAAAGTACGTCATGTCTTTCGTTGATGATTTTGCTAGGAGATTTTGGGTGTGTCCAATCAAGATACAATCAAGAAGAAGTCAGATGTGTTTCCAGTGTTGAAATGTGTTTCTAGTGTTCAAAGACTTCAAAGCACAGGTAGAACTTGAATCAGGCAAGAATATCAAGTGCTTGAGTACAGATAATGGAAGTGGGTATACAAATGGTAATTTTCTTGCACTTTGTAAGCAAGGAGGTTTCACATGACAGTTCACAGTCACATACACGCCTCAATAAAATAGTGTGTTAGAGCTGATGAACGAGACTCTTGCAGAGAGGATGAGAGCTATGTTACAGATTGCAGATCAACCAAACTCTTTTTGGGCAGACGTAGCAAAAACTGCTTGTTATGTTATAGATCAATCACAATCAACAACAATTGAGCTGAAGACATTAATGGAGATGTGGACTGGCAAGCCGGCAAACTACTTTACTTTACATTGGTTCGGATATCCTGCGTATGTGATGTACAACGCCTAAGAAAGAACGAATTTGGATCCAAAATCTGGAAAGTGTATCTTCTTGGGGTATGCTTATGGTGTTAAGGGGTATCGCTTGTGGGATCCCACTGCCCACAAGGTTGTTATCATCTGGGATGTTAAATTTTTGGAAGATAAATTGCAAGAAAACAGCGACGATAGCATTTCAAAGAAGAATCCATAGACTACTATAGTTCAGGTGGAAGATAAGCTAGATGAAGATCCAATTTCTTCTGAAGCAGCACCAGAGCACGAGGTACAAGAACCAGTCGAGTTTGTGACTCTAGATTGGTCAACTCATGAGAGAAGACTACTAGCTTTGCACTCAGGGCATGTTACGGAGAGCGATATTACATTCTGTGTTTTAACAGAGTATGGAGAGCCATTATCTTTCCAGGAGGGAATCAAAGGCTCGGATGTATCCCTGTGGATGGCAGCAATG
The DNA here is from genome assembly GCA_017893485.1 of Hemerocallis citrina. Taxonomy (NCBI): domain Eukaryota; kingdom Viridiplantae; phylum Streptophyta; class Magnoliopsida; order Asparagales; family Asphodelaceae; genus Hemerocallis; species Hemerocallis citrina. The sequence continues at coordinate 84,984,353 of CM030358.1, forward strand.
CAGAGAGAAATTGAAGCTTTACACAAAAACAAGATGTGGGATCTTGTTACACTACTACAAGGGAAAAAGGTCATCGGCAATAAATGGGTCTACAAGATCAAGTGCGATGGTCATGACCAAGTTTAGAGGTATCGTGCAAGATTGATGGTAAAAGGATATGCTCAGAAAGAAAGTATTGACTTCAATCCTGTGGTTCGACTCACGACAGTCAAAGTAGTCTTGGCGATGTGTACTACGTTTGACATACATCTAGAACAACTAGATATAAAAACTGTTTTCCTTCATGGAGATCTTGAAGAAGAAATCTATATGCTCCAACCAGAAGCTTTTACTGATACAGGTAAGTATAACTTGGTTAGCAGCTTGAATAAATCCGTGTATAGTAGCAAACAGGAGATGAGGTGTTGGTACAAGATATTTGATTCCTTCATTATTAGCCTTGGATACAACAAACTCAGTTCATACCATTGTACGTACTATAAAATGTTTGATGGTAATGATGACTACATTATCCTACTGTTGTATGTGGATGACATGTTAGTAGCAGACCCCAACAAAGATTGAATCCAATAATTGAAGGCACAGTTGGATAAGGAATTTGACATGCAGAACTTGGGACCAGCAAATAAGATTCTAGGGATGCATATTTACCGAGACAGAAATAAAATGAAGATTTGGCTTTCCCAGAAGAACTACTTCAACAAGATCTTGTGGTGCTTCAACATGCAAGATTGTAAGCAAATTTTTTTCCCACTTCCTGTTAATTTCAAGTTATCTTTCAAGATGTGTCCTAGTAATGAAGTAGAGAGGAAGGAGATGTCTCGAGTACTTTTTGCATCAGCAGTGGGAAGTTTGATGTTTGCTGTGATATGTACAAGGCCAGACATTGCACAATCAGTGGGAGCGGTTAGTCGATACATGATGAATTCTGATAAAGAATATTGGAGCACAGTGAAGAGGATTTTGAGATACATTAGAAAAACCTCAGATGTTGTATTATGCTACAGATGATCAAAATTAACTATCAGAGGCTATGTAGACTCAAATTTTGCAGGAGATCTTGACAAAAGCAAATTCACTACAGGCTGTGTGTTTACACTTGCAGGAGGAGCTGTAAGCTAGATTTCAAAACTGCAGACTGTTATAGCTTTATCTACAACAGAAGCATAATACATGGCGGCCACAGAAGCTTGCAAGGAAGCAATCTGAATTCAAAGGTTATTGGAGGAGCTTAGGCACAAACATGAAAGTTGTTATATTTGGTGACAGTCAAAGGCACATCGCAATGAATCCAATCTTTCATTCATGGACAAAGCACATATGTAATGCCCCGGATCCCCGTTACCGGAAATTTGTGACATAACCAGAATCTTTGCCTTCAAATGCATCTCAACACAGTAAATAACATGGAAATTTTAAAACTTTTATTGCCAAACATGATCATTACATCAATAATTACAATCCTTATCTTGTTCTTGAACAAGAAATACAAATTATATAAACTTATTACAATTGTTTACAAAAATATCCAGATTCCACTTATGAAGCTATCAGCTATCTTCCAGAATGATGATCGACTAATCACCGCCGAACTTCGTTGAGTGGTCCTGCTGCTTCCCTGAGATGTGCCCCGTAGCTCGAATCTTTTGTTGCACTACTCTGATATTCCGACTTCTGCTCGAACAGTATGCATGTACACTACCATTCTACTTGGATGCCCTGATGGTCTTGGGTTCTCCTGCACTTGCGAACCGATATCCAATACCTAAAAGTGGGGTACGTCAGTAATTCTACTGATGCAATGCTGATAAGAAAACAACGATCTCCAACTAGCAGTCACAATCCTTCTTGAATGAAAAAAAAACGTGCATCCTAATTTTCTAGTGTCTGTGTATGCCAAGACCTGAGGTCTAATGCAAAAATACAGAGTACAAAACAGATGCACTTAATCTAATGTCAGCAAGACTCTGGACACACATGCATTACATACTACATATGCCCCAGATCAAGCTGTTTCTTCAGTTTTAGGGATTCGAACCCTCGCTATGCAATACATTTTATTATTGTACACTTTCTGTTCCTGATAGTACAGCATGATTGAGAAGGTTATTAAAAGGAAATAATTCGGGGAGATACACTATTGTCACTAATAATTATTGCATCGGACCATTCTCAAAAGCCGTGATGAACTTACAGATACACAGCAGCATATCCATTGCGTAGAAGATCCATCATGATCCGTTCGTGTCCACCAGGATAAAACATGACGGCCGCGAAGGTCTAAAAACCCCCTACCCGACATGAAGCTCCCGTTCTTACCACGACACTTTAGGAATTAACAGTGCATGATAGGCACTACAGCACGTATTCCTAAGGACAGGAAGAGATAACCCTGATTATCACCGCCTAGTGCTAACTCTTAGAACGAGTCGGATTATAGGGAATCACTCCTAACACCAATTCGGTCTTCAAGCGAACAATAAAGAAAACCTAATCAATGCAGTTTACTGAAACCATGTCACTCAAATCATACACGGTGTCGATCAAATAATGTCGAGCCTAACTGGTCTGTCAAAATAACAATTAATCACGGGAATCACATCCACCGATTTTCAATACCTTCACAGGTCATCGACCAATAACCCATGCCCGTGACCCTCAGCGAGTAGTCCAACGGCGCCCAAATGATGTAATATAATTTGAATGAAGGTAAGCACATACATAACCACAAATTTCTAACCTTTGACAGACTCAGGCATCAAGACACCAATCATAAATCTACCATATCTATCTCCCAACTCACTCATGTCCACCATGAGTACTAAGCACAGGAAACTTATCTAAGTCCTAAATGAAGTGCTAAAGACATCTTAAATTCAATAGCTCAAGGTCACCATACTGCTTCATGCAGAAAAAAATCATTATCAATCTTCCAATCATAAGCCATTGTGGTGATTAAATCTGCACTCATCGAAATCCAACAAAATTTGGTTTTCTAGAAGGGTCGGAGACTCTACTGCAATCCCCTAGTTGACAAATCCCTCAAATTCCCTATAGAACTCAAGTCCCCTGCGTTAACAATGTTTGAAGTCGATCATGGCAACATGTTGCCGAACTTGCAACACCCATATCTTCCAAGATATAATTCGGAATTGCTTGTTACAACCCATTCTGGAAAGCTAGGACCCTAGGATATAACTTTTTAGTTAATCATCCCCTCAAATTCAATCGTCTTGATACAATAAAAACCTCATATACTCTCAGTTCATTCCTTCATGCACTTGCTGCACTTCTCCAATAGCATAAAAGTTTGCTCACTCATCGAAATCACTCGATTCCGAATTCTATGGAAAGGTGGAAGTGTCTACTATAACTCTCTAGTAGAACACATCCTCAGATTCCATCACTAAAGTCATCAAAAACACAAAATTCCATCAGGTGCGAAAACAGAGAAGAATTTGTTTATTTAGCCAACACTGTCTCAACTAAGACTAGATCTGCCACAGCCTTCGAAAAATCATAAATTTCAACCTACAAACTGGAATTACATAATTCCATATATTTTGGAAAGCTATGAATCCCTACTACAAATCTCTAGTTGATCAATCTTTCAAATTCTTAACCCATAATTCCATAATTACCCATCATCACAGACTAGTTGATCTGAACTAAGCTAAACCTGGTTTACTTTAAAATTCAATAACAAGTCAAGCCTAAGTCCAAATCTCATGAAATTTTAGATTCTGAAACTACACATATACCATTCGATTGTGTCCAAAATTTAAATCCAGATCCATAATACACAAAGAGTTATGACTCCTTAAATATAGCATAAAATTTCAGCTGCTCTTCAAACATGGTCTTTACTTCTCCATACTATTTATTTTTGAAACTTGATCAAATTCTATCTAAAAATTCTAAAATTTGAGAATCATCAAATAGACTCATACCACAAGCTTCTGCAAAAATTTCATAGCAATATCATATACACACAAGTAGTTATGACTATTGGAACTTCAGTCTTCTAACAGACAGAATTCAGCTTCTGTCCTTAGACCAGTTGCAATCTAAAAATTCTTTGAGACATCAAATGACCTCAGACAATTATGAAATTTAAGACTATGGTTTTAGACACATACAAGGGTATCCACAAAAAATTTTAGCTTAAAATACCCAACCAATATTGAGTTATGATTTCAGAAAGTCATAACAAGTCTCACACAGTCAGCAGCTTTTTGACTGCTCTCTGTCCGAAATTGGACTATGTATTTGGGCTATCAAATGGCCTCCAAATATTGTGAAAAAATAATCATGGAATCTCTAGATACATAGAAGACCAAGACTTAAAAAGTTGAGTGCAAAATTTCCAACCGTTTGTGAGCTAGAAATTCTCAAACTCACCTACTCATACATGCTCTTTAACAATTTCATGAAAAGAGATATTCTACCATATAAATTATTTTTCTTTGCATGTTAACTTTTCATACATGGTAAAAAAAAATTTCTTAGCTACTACCACATGCCAAAATTCACATACACACAAAAAACTAAAAGAAAATTTTAGAGTTAAGAGTATCACCAACATCTTGATTTTGCAAGAGAATCCCTAGTAGCTTTGCTTGCTCCTTTGCTTTGCTGCTTGCTCTTGTAGAAGCTCCACACTCCTACTACATTTTTTTTCTACTACACTTTTTATTAAAAAAGATTTCACCTTTTTCCTCTTCTTTTCTTTCTCTTCTCTTCCTTTTTTTTTGTGAAGAACACAGGATGGAAAATTGAGAGGTGAATGGAGTGGGAGGGGGTTCTATAAAGGGAGAGCTAGGGTTTTCTTTTTGGCCGGATGGTGAAGTGTAGGGTGAGGATGAGGAGAGGTGGAGTGAGTGGGAGTGGAGGGATAGGATGATGCCAACAAAGATCTTCTAGATGCTTCAAGTGGCTTCTCATTTCTTCATGAAGTCAACACACATGGTGAATTGTTTCCACCATTAGATCTTCATCAAGATCCAAGCCATGATCACATGATACTATGGGTCCTAACCCTAGGTTGGGTCAAGGAATCCTAGGTCACCATACCCTAACCCTAACCCTAGTGCATAAATAGGCATGGTTATTCAATTCAATAATCATGCTCCAAAATAATTCGAGCACTAACTTGGTTTTAAATAACCAATATATATATATATATATATATATATATATATATATATAAGGAAAATACTCCATTGAAAACGTATTGTAGCGTGGAAAACGTGAAAACAAGCCTAGGCCGTTGTTGCCTAGGTGGTTTTCACGTATTTTCACAACATTTGCGTTTTCAATGGAGCATTTTCCTATATATAATAATAATAATAATAATAATAATAATAATAATAATAATAATAATAATAATCTAAATTATTATTTTCTCTCGAAAATTGTCTGGTCAAAATAATCGGGACAATCTATAGTTCGATTGAGAAGATATCCCGAGTTTACTTTATCGGGTTCATAATAGCTCATATATCCATAACTTCTCAATTAAAACTGATTATCATTAGAAAAATATGTAATAGTGTGCAATTCTTGACTGTGCATGGATTACTATGCAAAAATAGTCATATGCTATTTTGTGGGGTATTACAACATAAAAGTCCAGTATCACTTCGTTCGAGAAGTAGTGGAGGAAGTAAGTGTTGATATGCAGAAGATTCACACCAACGAGAACCTAGTAGTTGTCATGACTAAGCTGATCAACACTGACAAGTTTGAATGATGTAGATCCTTGTGTGGTTTAGTAGGAACGTAAGCAGCATGACAGTGGCAAAGTAGACATGATGGTGTGGAAATATGATTAATCCTCAATTAAGTCTCCAAGTGGGAGAATGTTGACAGTATGGTGTGGAGGGCCCACACCACACAACATAAGTTATTGGTGTTTTTTGTTGGCAGCACCTTTTGTAAAAATGTCGGCATCGAATTCAGTGACGCACATTTTGAAAAGAAAAAAAAGAAAAAACTATTAATAAAAAAAGGAAAATATAAGTTAAAAAAACAAGGCTACTTGTCTCCTCCCCTTTGACTATAAATTGAGAGCTTCAGAAGAAAGAAGAAGTATCAAAGTGGGGAAGATGTAACAATAAGTGTGGAAGAAGAAGAAATAGGGATTAAGAAAAAACATAGTATTACAAGAATTTTCTCAAGAGAGATAATATTGTAACTCCTTAGAGATAGTTTGTCTACTTTGTATTTTCCTCAAATTTGTAAGAGATAGTTATTTCTCCAACTATAAGAAAGAGTGAAATTATTTTCTCTTTATATTTAGGGAGAATGTATTGCATCTCTATTTCAATGGTGAAATCATACTACAAATGACCGTGATTTTTACCCCGTCTCCTTTGGGTTTTTCCACATAAAATATGTGGGTCCACTTTTTTATTATCTCAACTTACTTTATGTTACATATATTCTTTACAAAATTCCTTTTTACAATAGAAGGATTGAGAGGCACAGAAAACTGAGAAGGGAACAGAAGAGAAGGAAAAAACCGAAAGAAAAGAAAAGGAAAAATTAAATGAACAACTTACAAGAAGTAATCTCAGATTGCAATTTTGAGAAGTCGAGGCCTGTGTATCACACAGTGTCCTTAAAACAGATTTCGCCTCTTCCAGTTGCTGGAATGAACTAAGGCGTCTGTCTCCCAGGATACAACGACCAGAGCGATCACGTAGGCACCACGTAGCACTCCCGAACTGTGTAGCAGCGCTTGAACCCTATCACCGACTTACCAATAAAAACCAGAAAAGAAGAAGCAGAACAGTACCTAGAGAAGGAGAGAAAGAAGATCTGTTGTGCAGGGAAGAAAGTAGAGGGGAGGCCTCTATTTATAGGGACTGAGTTAAAACCGTAACGGCAGACAAGGCTGTTAATGCCTTCATTGTAACGGCAGACAACCAATTGAATGCCGAGACTGTAACGGCAGACATCATTCACGGCCTTCAGTGTAACGGCAGACAAAATATTAAATGCAGCACTGAAAAGGCAGACAGAACCGTTTCTGCATTCATTTCAGCCGTTACAAAAAGAAAAATTAAAACTGTAGCAAAAAGTGGCTCTGCACGGGGTGGGGTCAAGTCGGTCCGACATTCGTGTCTGCAGGTCGTGCGGGCGCACACAAGTCATATGTAATCCGGTCCGAGATTTGCACCCCCTTGCGCGCGCGAGAGAGAGCCTCTCTTCTAGCTATCTTACAATGATAAGAAGAAGGTTGCTATATATCCTTTTCTATTTCCTTTGATTTTTTCGATGTGGGACTATGTTCCCTTAACCCATTTCAAGAATGAAAACTACTCACTTTGAGAGACAATTTCTCATTCACCCCTTAACCGATTTTAGCAAACCAATATATGATTTTGATTTACTCACGAAGGAGAACACAAATCAATCAAGATCTCTCAATAATTCATTGAGGATCTTACTCAAAAAATTGCTCAAAAATCGGTTCGTAAATGGTGTATAAAACACTCATTTTCTAACACTAGGTGTGAGGTAGCTTTTACCCATAACTTTTTTGACATATGTGAATGCTATTTTCCTTTCATTTCCTTTCATCTTGTTTAAATATTCCCTAGACTTAGAGATGATTAGGAATTACTCAGAGTTTTTATTTTTTTATTTTTATATATTTTTTTTGAGTAGGTCGCATTTACTCACAAAAAAAGGTGTGTTTATTTGAGTTGAAGGTTTTGGATTCAATTGACTGTATTTATGTTTATCTCTTAGAGTTTACTTTGGGGCTATATATATAGATGTAAATTCTAGAATTTAGTGTATCGTACCATCAGACAACTTTAAGAGGGATCTTGTGCCGAGTGATTCCAAAGGTGAGGGAGAAATTAGAGTATGATCTCTTTGTATCTTTGAATTTCTTGAGTAATAAAAAGTGTTGGTTATCTTTCATATCATTGTGTTCTTGTGGTTATGAGATATTTCATATTGTGTGATAGATCTTGTTATTACATCTAGATTTTGTGGGCATTCTTAGGCACTACAATAGAAATGTATAAACACTGAATATAAGAAATAAGAGTAGTGTTATTAAAAAATTGTATAGCTATATTGTGTTAGTTGACTAAAACAAATAAATTTTGCTTGCAAAAATAAAGAACTTACAGCGTGTTTGCAATTAACATAGTTTGTTATAACATTTCCGGTTGTCATTGTATTCCTCTAGTATTTGTTATTATAAAAACCCTATAAAGTATATACTGCCCCTCTATATTATCTTTCTCATTGGCTTCATTCTTTTGGTTTCTTATTTTTTTAAAAACAAAAAAAGGAGAGCAAATATAAGTGGTAACCCCCCCCCCCCGTCTCGGCGCACACACATACATACATACACTATTTCTCCATCCAAAATTTGAACTTGAATCATATCCCATAATCAAACCTTAAAAATTGTGTAATATTGTATAGATGTTATTAGAGAATTTTTCTCCTTAATCAAACCTTAAAAATTGTGTAATATTGTATAGATGTTATTAGAGAATTTTTCAAAAATAGTTTTGTTATTTTTTCATTTTTAAAAAAAATATGTGCAATATATTGTACAGGGTCATAATAATTTATTTTTATAAAAACCCTATAAAGTATATACCGCATTACCACCCCCTCTATCCTAACTTCCTCATCGGCTTCATTCTTTTAACTTTTTGACACATTACATCAAAAGGGATGAAAAAATAGCACAAGTTTTAGATTGCATCTACATAATATAAGGTCGTTTAATTAGCATTCAAGGATGCGCTGCTAGAGTGGTTGACTGATTCTTTGTTAATGAGGTTGTTGGTGAGAGATATAATTGATATTTATGATTAGTTTTACTCATAGTTTTATCCAATTTCACATGGGTTTCATTTGTAGCAGGATCTAAATGCAATAGGCAGCCTTATAGACTTCAATATTGCGTACGTATTTAAGTCGTTATGAAGATTAGCTTTATTATGAAAGTTCTGGCGAATAGACTTAGTGCTATTATCTCTTCCCTAGTAGACATCGTCCAGTCAGGCTTTATCAAAGATCGTTTTATTCTTGACAGCTTTGCCTCGGCCCAGGAGATTATCTCACTATGTCATCATCATAAACTCGAAGGCATCCTTCTTAAGCTTGATTTCCAAAAAGCTTATGATAATGTTAACTGGGATTTTCTTTTCGACATTCTGGCCAATCGGGGATTTGGCCCTAGATGGATTGGATGGGTTAAATCCAGCTTATACGCTGGCACTTCGTCTATTTTTATCAACGGGTCGGAAGGTCATAAATTTAAAGTCAAGCGTGGTCTCCGTCAAGGAGACCCTCTCTTCCCTCCTTTTTTTCCTTGTAGCTGACGTCTTTAGTAGGCTTCTTCGCAACGCTCGCGAAGCCCAAGTCATTGAAGGTCTCAGTTGTTCTCGTAATTTTGACAGTATCCTCAACCTGCAATATGCAGACGATACCATTATTTTCACCAAACCAGAGCGCTCTTCATTGCGCAACCTTAAACTTTTGATTTACTGTTTCGAGTAGGCTTCAGGGCTTGCCATTAATTTTAACAAATCCTCTGTGTATTGGCTCGGCGGTGATGAAAATTGCCACCACGAAGTATCCCAATTTTTTAACTGCCGTATTGCTGCTTTTCCCATCACTTATCTGGGCATCCCCTTGAGATGGGGAAAGCTCCACAGATCGGACTGGTTCCCCATGATCGATAAAATTGAAGCTCGGCTCAATGTCTGGACAGGCAAAATGCTATCCCGAGGAGGAAGATTAATCCTTCTTAACTCAGTTATTTCTGCTATGCCTCTTTATATGATGTCTTTCTACTTTCTTCCATCCTGGGTCATCAAAAGGATCGATCAAATTCGTAGCAATTTCTTTTGGTCGGGTGCGTCTCTTTACAAGCATGGATCACACCTGTGTAATTGGGACATCATATGCTCGTCTAAGGCCAATGGTGGATTGGGAGTCTTAAATCTTCGAGACCATAACATCGCCCTTTTAGGCAAATGGTTGTGGAGATTTCATAAATATCCCCATCTTTCTTGGGTCCAATGTATCAAGGAATTCTATTTTGCTTCCTCTCCTTGGTGGCAATTCAACGCTCCTATCCATTGTTACGCTTCCCCTTTCTGGAAAGGAGTCTGGAAAGCAGCGCCAGCTTTCCAGGCCAGCATTTCCAAGCTTTGTGCTGACGGGTCAAAAGCTATTCTTTGGACTGACCTTTGGATCGGCAACACTACCCTGGCCACTGCTTTCCCCTCACATTTCAGTTATGCTACCTATCCTTATGCCTCAGTTGCAGACTCTTTTGTTTGGACTCAAGCGTCGAGGTGTTGGATTATCCCTTTCTCTTCCCAACTGTCTACTTCTCGGATAGATGAGCTGCAAGACCTCATTTCTCTTCTTAATCAATATGATTGGAAACATTCGGAAGACATTTCTTGGCGTTGGACAGCCTCAGGATCCTTCACTGTTAAGTCATTCTACAAATTTCTCAACTTTCGAGGTGTTCGTTCCCCTTTATCTGACCTTATCTGGAAATCCTGTGTCCCCCTCAAGGTTAAAATTAATTCGTGGTTAGCCAGCCATAACAAGCTTCTCACTGTTCAAGTCCTCAACAACAGAAACTTAGCGTGGGGTCAACTCTGCCCCCTTTGCTCAAGTGCCTCAGAAGACGTTAACCATCTATTCGTTACTTGCTCCTTCATCACTCCCCTTTGGAAAATTATAGCCCTCGCCTGGGCTAATCCCGTGTTACCAGCTAACCTCCTTGCCAGCTGGGATCCCCCTGATGTTCCACTAAGGTACAGGAAGGCGTGGAACCTCTCCGTCCACATTATCATTTGGATAATTTGGATGGAAAGGAACCGTAGATTGTTCGCGCACAATGTCTCCCCTATACACACTCTTATAGCAGATCTAGCATTTCTGTTCAAATTCTGGATCTCTCTGTTGAATGCTGAAAAACGTCAATGTTATTTTAGTCACCGATTGAATGAATCCCTTATTGTCCTCTCTCATCTTAATGCACTGTGATTATTGTGGTAATTGGTTATTTAGTTTTCCCATTGGACTACTTTAGTTCTACATTAGCTATTTCTTTGCTTTGCTATCAGTGTGGTTTATTTCTTTCCCCTTTTCTTTCTATTCATTGTATTATGGGATTGTTTCTTTGCAGGCTTAAATGACTGGAGTTTTGTTTTTGTCGGCCACTGACGACTCACTAGTACTTTGGCTTTCAATATTCTCTCAGCTCCCGCTGCTTGCAACTTACTCTGGTTTTCTTTGGGTTGTTGGTCAGGATCTCTTTTGCTGGTAGTGCTTTGATATTGAAGCTTTTTCTTTGTCGATACTACTGTGGCATCCTCCTTGTTTTCTTTTTTGCTGCTGGGTGGACTTGCTTCAAGGTTGGGAGGGTGAGCGCGTATTGGCTTAGTTGCGTTCTATCTCCTTGAATAGTTTCCCTTACAAGCTCTAGCCATCTTTATGTCTTATGTTTCTGTTTGGGTTGTTGCTGATGACTGTTTAAGGGCTTTTTGTCCCTCATTTTGTTCTTGTTTTTACTGGTATCTTTATATGATGTAAGCTTTATTTATTTGTTTGGGGCTTTCATCTGCTTGCGTTGTGATTCCTCTAGCTCTCTCTTTTGATCTAGACTTCGGTTTGGCTCATTGGCTTCATTTGCTTCAGTACGGCATGTTATTTACTTGGGGCGTTCATTTAGAAGCCCTGTTTTTTGACTTAGGTCTTTGTTTCTGTTGGTTTTTGGTCTGTTGGTTATTTTGTCAGTCGGGAGCTGTTTTGCTTGATGAGCTGCAGTCGTCGGATCCTTTAGCGTTATCGAATTCTTTATTTGATCATGGTAGCTACTCTCCGCTTCAGCGTTGGTATGGCCTTAGAGTCTCGCCTGGGACATCTCCTCTCGCTCAGATTTTCATCGCTCGCTGAGATCCTGTTGTCCCGGATCGTTTTCAGCGTCCAGATAGGCGAGCTGTAGCGGCATCTTGCCTCCTGTTTCGTTGACGGTGTCTGCCTTCAGCCTCGTGCGTACTGCACCCTGCCCAACCCGCCAGTCTCTTTTGTTGCTCAGTAGCATCCGGTCATTTAGCCTATTGTAATTACTCGAGTCCTGTTGGTGCTCCTTTTCCCTGCATTATTGTTAGCTGTTCTTATTGTTTTACTTCTTGTAAAACCACTGTATAGATGTTTGTACATTAGACCTTCTCATTATCAATAAATTTTTTGATCGGGCTGGAGTCATTCGACTCTATCCGCTTACATAAAAAAAAAAGATTAGCTTTATTTACTAATACATGTGTATTTTGTAAAACTGAATTGGTTCTTTAAATTTTCATGATTCAATTTGACAGATTTGTTAACTTTGGAGTTATATATGTTAGTATGTATGCATGAACCGGCTCAAGGTTAAAGCCAATAACTCCTACACCATCCATTCTATAACTAGTAATTTACACGTGTGTGATGCACGTTTTAATAAATATAGTTTTTTTAAAATAAAAATTCAGCCGAAGTCTATATTTAAACCTATGACCTTCTTCATAATAGTTATGCACGTGTGTTGCAACACATTGGTAGATTTATAAATGATATTAAAGCCTTCTCCTATTATAATATTAGAGATGAAAGGTAATTTCCTTGGCCTTACATATTTTCTGTATTAATAATTCCAGGAATTATGTTATTTCCCTACCTATTTGCGGTTCGGTTGGCCCAAGTTCTCACGTGCCTTCCCGGCCCACCGTGAGGAACTTTCTAGGGCATACTATATCTCCCTCTTCCCGCTCTTTCTCTCATCCGACCGCTTCGTCTTCATCTACCTCTCTCCATTCTTCACCTCCCTTTCACCAAATTTGCTTTCGTTGTCTTCAGCCTGGTCGCCTTAAGGCTTTCTGTTCCTCCAGCATGAAGTGCTTATTTTGTCTCAAATCTGGTCACGCTCGTCATCGATGCTTCTCCTTACAACCGCTTTTGGGGCTCTCCTTGGGAGTCCCCATTTCCGATCAAGTCCTTGCAGCGCTTGATTTTTCCTCCTTGCAAAGCAAGCTTGCAGATATCCAAACTAACAAACCTAAGAGAACCAAACATTCTTCTAAGTCCCCCCCCCCCCGTTGCTTCCAAATCCTCCAGTCTCTCTTCGCCTCCCGAGGCAGTTCACCCTACCCCTCCTGCGCTGGCTCATCCTTCCTCTCTGGTCTCTAAGCCTCAGGTCACTCAGGTTTTCATCCCTTCGGTGGAGCTCTCATATAAGTTATTATTGTTTGATACTTACGAGGCCGTTACCTTCGATGGAGGTTCGATTCCTAATTTCACTTTAAATTCCTTCCTCTGCAATTCCTGTAATGTGAATGAGTGGGATTGGGTTGTCAACACTTGCTCTAATGGAGATGTGGTTATCCATTGCCCCTCTTCTAAAATTTTAGAGGATCTTACGGCCATCTCCTCCCTTGCCATTGGTGCGATCTCGCTGTCCATTCGCAAGTGGATCCAGCCTTGCCTCACTCCACCGGCTCTTAACCCTTCCCCTACTAGGATCTCTCTTTCGGGGCTTCCTCCTTTCTGCGACTGTCATCGGCTCGTTGGAGATATGACTAAATGCATTGGGGAATTGATTAGTATATCTTCTTCTTCTATGTTGGCTTCAGGCTATCTGCTAGTAGAAGCTCAATTTCGTTGCCCTAGAATTCAAGACAGGATTGAAGCTTTTACTCTTACAGATCACAAATCCATCTTTTCTATCTCTGTGAAATATCATGACTTTGTTAGCAGTGGCAGTTCTCAAACTCCTCCTTGATTGGGGCCCCTAAAGCTATAGCAACTTCCTCCTCGCTCCCCTCCACCTTCACCGTCGGTACCGCTTCCCTGCCGCAAGCTGCCTCCACCAAATTCAAGGGTCCTTTCAAGGGCCCCATTCAGAAACACTATGCTAATCAGAGTCGGAGCTTCGTCAAACCTAAAATTTCCAAAATTTCTCCTTCTAAGGCTCCCAACTTAGTCTGGATCAATCCAGACATCTCGTCTCAATCGATCGTGAAACCACCTATTTCTTCGGCTGTTGTTGTCGCTGAGCACCAGCCTAAGCTTCCGCTGGTCCTGGCTGCTTCTAAGCCGACTGCGGATGTGAATCCATCCTCCTCCTCGATGTTTGTTTCTCCTCCAGCCCCCCCCCCCCCCCCCCCAAGGTGCAAGAAGCAGATCCAAAGTGGCCAGCCTGGGATATTAACCCTCACTCCTCCTCTGATTGGGACACATTCTAGCGATCTATTCAGAGATTCCCTTCCCAGGCTTCCATATCCTCTGCGACTCCCCTTAAAGCTACTGTTGCTCCGTCGCTTAAAGCAGATGCATGGGTGGATCAAGACAATCTGTTGGAGGTAGAAGAAGCAGAGCTGAACCGTGTTCAGTCACATCATAAGGTCCGCTCTCTCCTCCTTTCTTTTAATTTCATGAATTATGCTGTTATTTTGAATTGGTTTTCCTTCAGCGCCATTCTCAGAGTGCTTCCTTTTTCTCCTTTCCCTTCTAATCTCTACCTTTCTTTCTATCTTACTTATTGCGCTATAGTTGATAGCGGATTTTCTTCTTCGATTATTTTGAGAGTGAATAGCCATATCTCTCTTAGGCTTAACCCGACCATTATCCCACCCTGTTCACTTCCACTCCCATCCCCTTCTCAACTCCCCTCATCGACTATTATTTCTTCTCCTCTTTAGAAGTCCATCACTCGCCCTATCCATTTGAGTAAGGTCCCTCGTTCCTTTCAAGGAACGTCTCAGCATCTGCTTCCTCTTCCTTCCTCCCCGGGGGTGGAAGATGTTTATTGTCAACAGACATATTCAGCAATGAAAGTTTTCCTCCCCCTTATTCGTTCTAGTGCTCGTATTAGGGCCAAAAGAACTGCTGCTTATTCGTCCATGTCTCTTCCCTCGTTAGCAGCACAAGCTCGCAACTCAAATTTCCCTCCCACACCTAATGCTGACGACGATAAGCTATTGTTAGGTTCCATCTATCAAATCCATTTCGACTCCCTTTCCAACCTTGACATGATTAACCTTGCCAATGATATGGGGTTTGTGGTTAATTCGGATAATGTGGTAGATTTTGAGGCTATTAGGCTTCAAGAAATTTCTAGAGCTCTTGAGTCGCAATGTGTCCATGATTAGTATTTCTTGGAATATTCGTGGTCTCAGGAGCCCCTCTAAACAACAGGTTGTTTATCAGTTGATCGCCTATTCTCATTGTGACCTTATTTCTATCCAGGAATCCAAACTTGACTCTCCTTCCCCTTCTATCTTCTGTGCTATTGGTGGATCCCTCATCTCCAAGTGGATCTCCCTAGACGCCATTGGATCCAGGGGAGGGATCATTTTTGGCTTCAAAGAGTCCATTTTCTCTCTTATTTCTATACATCGTTTAACTTTCTTTCTCATCGTTCGCTTTCATTGTTCGACATTCAATTGTGGCCTCACTGTCGTTTCTGTTTATGGTCCATCTTCCCCTGAACGGCGCAATTTATTTTGGAACGAATTCCAATCGTTCCAAAACAACATTAATTGTTTCTATTTCTTCTGTGGTGTTTTCAACGTTAACAGATTCTCCTTTGAAAGGTCTACCAATGCTCCCATTGTATTTCTCTCCTCACGTTTTAACAATTGTATTCGTTCCCTCCACCTTACCGATCTTCCTCTTAACGGCAGATCCTTCACTTGGTCCAACATGCGGCTTTCTTCGACTATGGCTAAACTCGATCGATTTTTGGTTTCCGAGGATTGGATTAACTATTTTCAAAACTCTTTCTCCGTGGCTTTGCCCAACCCATCGTCCGACCATGTACCTATAGCTCTTTCTTCTAACTACAATTTCGCGAAGCAATTCAAATTTCATTTTGAAAAGTTCTAGCTGCAAGATCAAATTTTCGTTAATCTTGTTTCTGAATGCCTCTCCGCTATTACGGGATCGTCTGGTCTAGGACGTATCCTGATCAAGCTTCATACTATCAGCACGGTTGCATGATCTGGAGCAAAGAGAGACAGGCTAATTCAAATTTCCTAAAAAAATTTATCATCACCTCTATTGAATCCATTGATCTCCTTGAAGAGCGAGGCCCCTTATCTGACTCCCTTCGTGCGGAATGTAGCTCTTGTAAGATAGACTACGCCGTCATTCTCCATAATGAGCACATTAAGTGGGCACAGAGAGCCAAGTATTGTTGGCTGAAGGAGGGAGATGGGAATACTTCGTTCTTTCATAACTTTGCATCGCACAGGCAACGCTGTAATCGTATCACCTCCATTTTCGACAACGACAATGAGGTGAATTCGGATTCGGCTATCCATCATTCTGTACTTTGTTTTTATAAAAACCTTCTAGGTTCTTATAAACAGCGTTCTATCAATCTGGAATGGAACCAACTTTACGGTCCTGAAGCGCACGACCTGTCTAGTCTTGAAAATGTTTTTACGATGGAAGAAATCAAGTCTGCTGTCTTCTAGTTAAAGTGCGGTTCAACGCCAGGTCCTGATGGATTTCCCTCATTCTTCTTCCAAAAATTCTGGGATTGGCTTAAAGATGATATGTTCAATATGTTTGCTGAATTACACCAAGGCTCTTTCTCTTTTGACCGTATCAATTACACTCATATAGTGCTCATACCCAAAATGATGGGAGCACATTCAGTCGCTAACTTTCAGCCTATCAGTCTTCTCAATACTTCCTTCAAAATCATTATGAAGGTTCTTTCCTCCCGTCTTAGTGCGATTATCTCTCCCCTCATTGATTCTGCTCAATCAGGATTTATTAAAGATCGTTTTATCCTTGATAGTGTTGCGACTGTCTAAGAGATCATCTCAGAGTGTCACAGGTCTAACCCTAAGGGTATCTTTTTAAAACTTGATTTTTAAAAAGCTTATGATAATGTTAGCTGGGACTTCCTCTTTGACATCCTTATTAATCGTGGATTCAGTCCTAAGTGGATAGCCTGGATTAAATCCAGTCTTTTCGCCGGCACTTCTTCCATTCTCATCAATGGTTCGGAAGGCCACAAATTCAAAATTAAGTGTGGCCTCCGACAGGGCAATCCAATCTCTTCCCATTTATTTGCTCTTGTTGCCGACGTGTTCAGTAAATTACTCCGAAATGCATGGGATGCTCAATTTATTGAAGGGCTTGGTGGATCGCTGAGCTTTCGTGGGGTCCTTAACCTCCAATATGCCGATGACACTATCATCTTTGCCAAACTGAATGGTAGTTCTCTTCGAAACCTGAAACTCCTTCTATATATCTTTGAAAGAGCTTCAGGATTATCGATCAACTTTTAGAAATCACCAGTTCATTGGCTTGGGGGTTCCCACAATCGGTAGGCTGAAATTTTTCAATTTTTCAACTATGCGTTTCTTTCCCTTTTCAGTATCTAGGTATTTCCTTGAGATGGGGAAAGCTGCACAAATCTGATTGGTTACCGATGATAGAAAAAGTTGAATCTAGACTTAATTCTTGGTCTGGTAAGTAGCTTTCCCGAGGAGGTAGATTAATTCTTCTCAATTTGGTTCTGTCCTCTATTCCTCTTTATATGATGTCTTTCCTTTACGTTCCCTCTTAGGTTATAAAGAGGATTGATCAAATCAGAAGTAACTTCTTTTGGTCAAGTTTTCACTATTATAAACCTGGCTCTCACCTCTGTAACTGGAAGGTGATCTGCACCTCCAAGGTTGCGGGAGGTTTAGGAGTTCTTGATCTTAGGAATCAAAATCTTGCACTTCTGGGCAAGTGGATTTGGAGAATTCTGAAAGAACATCAATTACCTTGAGCCCACATGATTTCTAGTAAGTGCTATTCCAGGCGTAAGATCTGGGACTTTTCTCCCTACCTTTCCCATAAGGCCTCCTCATTTTGGAAGGGAGTGTGGAAAGCGGCCGTATCATTTCATTGTGGTATCTATCATGATTGTTCCGATGGTTCTAAGACCAAATTATGGTCCGATCTCTGGATTGGTAACTCCATGCTAGCGTCGGCATTCCCTTCGCTTTACCGATTATCCTCCAATCCCACTGCCACTGTGGCGGAATCTTTTTATGCTCACAATAACCATCGGGTTTGGATCATTCCCTTCAGTACAGCCCTTCCTGTAGATCTTATTCTGAATTTATACGTTCTTCTTTTTAGCCTTAACAACCATGTTTGGCTTCCTAAAGATGTTTGGCTTCCTAAAGAAGTTTTTAATGGCGGTGGTCCACCTCGGGTACCTATTCTATTAAATCATTTTATAACTTCCTTAATTTTCGTGGTGTTATCTCGCCATTTGCTAACTTAATTTGGAGTTGTTGCGCCCCTCTTAAGGTCAAAATTCTCTCTTGGTTATCTTACCACAACAAGCTTCTCACATTGGAGGTGCTTAATAAAAGGAATCTAGCCTTGGGTTAATTATGCCCTTTGTGCTCTACCGAGTTTGAAGATGTTGAACACTTGTTCGTTCAGTGCATTTTCATTCGTCCTTCGTGGAAGATTTGTGTTTTTGCTTGGGAAATTCCCTCTCTCCCTTCTGAAATGGCTTCTTGTTGGTTTCCTCAGAGTAGCAATAAAAAATATCGTTGTTCTTGGACTCTCTCCTTTATGACTATCATTTGGGTGATTTGGTCGGAAAGGAATAAGCGGATTTTCTCTCACACTATTGCTACGATCGACTCCATCATTGATGATTTTTTATTTTTCATCAATTTCTGGTGTACTACTTTAAAACAGGACAAGATTTAGCATTACATCTTAAGCGTCTTGATGAGGCGCTTATTTGCTTACGTTCTCTTAATGCTTTTTTAGCTTATTTTTTCAGTTTGGTTTATTACTGTTTGTACTTTCTTCGTTGCAGGAATGAGGTGCTCAATGGCTTCTCTCCTTCTCTCTCTTTTGTATTTTGGTTTCATCTTTTGGAGGCGCCTTAATCACTATGCCCTATTTCTGATTTTGGAATACCTCTTTTCTATCCCATTGCTGTAAGGTGACGTTGGTTTTAGTTGGCTTCACTTATTGCCTTTCTCTGTCCTATCTCCAGTTGGTATGCCTCTGGTATAGACTATCTGTTACTTTTTGTTCTGATGTATCTATTATTTCCCCCCCCCCCCCTCGGGTACTTTAGCGCTTATTTTTCTTTAGTCTCGGCTCGTTTGTGGTGCTCTATTGTGGATGTTGTTATCGTTTGCTGCATTGTTTTGATTTTCTTTTCTGTGTATGTTTTCTGCGCTCGTTGGCACTATCGTTGAGGTTGTTTGGGACTGGTTTTGAGACAGTCGTTGGTGCTTAGTAATTTTTGCTCTATCTTATGTTCGCTTGCTCCCTTGCCGCTCTGGGACGAGGGTTGGTCCCAGTTCTTGATCCATCGATTGGGCAATCTAGGCTTAGTTGCTTTCTGCAGGGATCAGATTTCTGTGGTGTTTTCTTCGATAGCATCGCAGGTGTCATGCCCCGCTTCCCGGAATACAGAAACACAGGTACGTAACTGAGGCCCAGCGAATGATATAAATATGCCAGCTCATATCATCCATAAGCTGTACCAGTCTTAGCTCAACAATATAAGAAAAATGAATCACAACCACGCAAGAAACATGATCACATAAACGAAAATGGAATTCAATAACCAGATCTGGAATATAGGAACTTACTAAATAGCTCTAGAGGCTCATGCTCCAATTGTAGAAGAACTGCTCATCGATGCCTCCGGGCAATTTCTCTGGCTCACCTGTACTTGTTCATCTAAAAAGAAGGAATAATTTGTCCTTAGAGCATGTACGGACAGCAAGTAGTGAAAAGTAGAGAGTAAAGGAGTAAGGTACATGTGGGAATATGAATCAAGATCAAATTGCAAGATCAATAATGGTACTAATAGCAATGGTCTTAATCAAGTATATGTACATGTCAACTAGGTCTATTATCAAGTTGTTTCTCCTATCTAGTGCACGTACTACTGCGTCCCATACCACAGGTTCGATGCACACACAACAGTGTTCGTTTTAGACTTCGTGGTGGGGTCTGCAGAGCGTGTACTCGGTGTATCAAGATAACAAGATAACAAGTTCACGTCTTCACAAGTAATTCTCCACCTTCCATGTCAAGTTCATGTAACAAGATAACAAGATAACAAGTTCACGTCTTCACAAGTAATTCTCCACCTTCCATGTCATGTTCATGTAACAAGATAACAAGATAACAAGTTCACATCTCCACAAGTAATTCTCCACCTTCCATGTAACAAGATAACAAGATAACAAGTTCACGTCTCCACAAGTAATTCTCCACCTTCCATGTAACAAGATAACAAGATAACAAGTTCACGTCTCCACAAGTAATTCTCCACCTTCTACCGAGTACATTTTCTGAGACTTTTCACTACTAGGTCAACCCTTAGAAACCCAGGCTTGTTTAGTATTTTATTACTAAGTCATACATATATATGCAAATGGTTATAAGAATGTCAAGGGAATGGTAATAATGCAGCAATATGATGCATTGCACAATAATATACGTGAAGTAGTAATTCTAAAACAACAATTCTCTTTATATTATTTTAACTGGTTCCTGATAAAACTGGGTCGAAACCTCAGTACAAGACAGACAAGACAATATCACATAAATGTTCATCAAGTGGGCAATTATCGAGTCATTGTATCATGCATGTATCAAGACTAATGTAAAGCAAGTAATGTGAATTTTTCCAGTAAACAAGTCAAGTGAATTTTTCCAGTAACAAGTCAAGTGTATTTTCCCAGTAACAAGTCAAGTTTACCACATCAAGTTCAAGTCGCAAGATCTCAAGTAGTAACATGTATTTAATCACGACGTGTTTTCTCATGTACAAATTCTATTTGTTATTCATGTCAAATGTATGTCTAGACTTGGGTTTGAGTCAATGGATAATATTAAGAGGTCAAGAGTACGTCGGGTTAGCTCGTCTAAACCCTCGATACTCCCAACGGAAGGGACACAAGGCAGAGTTAACGATAAATAAATTGGAACTACTTGCATAAGAGGTCAATTAATCTTGAACTAGAATAAATAAAATAGTTCAAGTGGACTTGCCTTTGTAGACGATTAGATGAGAATCACCAGAATAACGGGATCAGAATCTCAGAGAGCAATCCCAAGAATACGAGTGAAAACTGAGCGAGAAAACCCGAGCAACAAGTAGCAAACAGTGAGAGACACTGGATCCAG
This sequence comes from Hemerocallis citrina, assembly GCA_017893485.1. NCBI lineage: Eukaryota > Viridiplantae > Streptophyta > Magnoliopsida > Asparagales > Asphodelaceae > Hemerocallis > Hemerocallis citrina. The sequence goes on from CM030358.1 coordinate 85,005,584, forward strand.
ACAAAACAGCAAACAGCAAGAGGGGATTCGCTGCGCCCAGAACACAGAACACCCAATGCGACCAATCAACTCTTCGCCACACAGCCGATCCGCTCAGAACAGGGGGCAGCAAAGTGGGATTCGGTGCGGCAAGAACACGGAACAGCGGCAGCAACCAGTCGCCGCTCGTCTTCTTCCTTCGATCGAAGAGAGAGAATGGCGCGAGGGGAAAATGGTGAGAGGTTGGCGCGACGACTGCGACTGTTGGCGGGGACACTGGCGGAGGCTACGGCGGCGTTGGTCGGGAAGCGACGCAACAATGGAGCTTCGACGAACGGTGCTCTGTTTTTTCGGAGGAAACAGAGGAGGGAAAATCGACAACGATCGTGACTGTGAGAGCTACGGCTGGTCAGTGATGCTGTGTTCGAGGAACGACGCAACTTCGAGAACAACGATGTGAGCGAAAGCGGCGACTGTGAAGGAGCATCGAGGCGGGTGGCGCTCGACTACGGTGAGGGTGTTCGGGACGACACAGCGGAGGGATGACGATGACTATTGCAGGATGGAGCTTCGATGGGTTCTCGGCAATGGCGATAGCAGAGTGATGAGGAGGCGCTGTAGGCGGCGCAAGGAATGCTTTGGAATGGCAGCAATGGTGGTCGACAATGTCCGGTTGAGTTCGATGGAGGCGATGGTAGGCTCGAGTGACGTTGAGGAGCAGCCATGGCGATGAGCTTGAGGTGATGGTGGGTGCGGTGCTCGAGCGAGAAGGAGGAGGAAGATGAAGGGGGTCGACTGGTCGGCGGTGCAGTGGTCGACGCTATTGTCGACGGAGGGGGAGAGAGAGGAGCACCGGGGTTCCTCGACTGGGACGACGCGAGGGAGGCAGTGAGATGGGTTGAACAATGGTGAAGGTTCGGGGATGACGAGGTGTTGAGGCTTGAGTTTGAGAAGCGAACGAGGAAGGGAGAGGGAGAACGGGTGAGTTGGTTTTTGTTTTGGGTTTCTGTTGGGAAAAACAGAATAGGGGGAGATGGGGAGTAACGGGATAGAGTGTGGGGGAGGGTATTAAAATAATAAAATAATTAATATAAGGGGTAGTTAGAGATAGTGGAGATGTGGTAACGGGAATGTGGGAAGAGTGGAGAAAAGTGGGGAAATTTGTATACGGGTGAGTGTATGGGTTTGTGGGTTTGGGTTTAGGGTTAAAGTCCAATAGGAGATGGGCTTGGGATTGGGCTAAAATCCAACAAGAGATGGGCTATTCTTTGGGCTTCAAATGAATATAACATAAATTCAATAGTAATTGTGGGCTTCAAACCAAAAAGAGGAGAGACAAGATTTGTAGTTTGAAATATAAATTTGGGTTTCAATAGGAGATTCAAAAGGATTTAAATGCATTAGGATGATTTATATGGAATTTGAAATATAAGAATACATGGAGAAAAGAAAAGAACTGGAAATCCGTATAATCGAAAACAGGGGTTACAGCAGGTATCCTGTTCGGGTCTTGCTGGGTTTGGCTGCGAGGCTCCTCTGTCCCATTTCTCCAGTGTTGTTAGGCTCTCTTTAATTGGTTGAAAGGAATGAGCACGTTGGATCTCTGCTCTTGCGTCTCATTTCCCAGCTTCTGCTGCTCCTTAAGGTTTATTTTTATGCTCGTTTCTCTCCTCCTCCAGGCTGGTGCGGTGGTAATTCGGTCGCTGATGCTTCTCTCTGTTCTCCCGATTTTCCTCGCTCTTCTCTGTCGTGGAGGTTCACCTTGTTTTTGGTGTGTTGAGTCCTGTTTTGCCGTTGGTTTCGTCGGGTCATTGGTGTTCTATCTATATTTTCTTGTATTCTATTTTAACTGGTTTATGTTTCTTTCTCGTTTGTCTTTTGAGCAATTAGCTTAATTGCTCGTTTTGCTTTGCCGTGTTTTTTTCCATTCTTTTTTGGTCTTTTCTGTTTTATGATGGTGTAAAATTTTCACTGTTTGTATTTATTCTTTCAATTTATATATTGGGCTGGAATCGGTTGATTCTATTCTCGTTATCATAAAAATAATTCCAGGAATTATAGATATAGCTTTGTTATCTCGGCAGAGTATAAAGTTGACACAAGATGCGTATAAGATTTCTGACAACTACGCATATAATGTTTGCTGACGGGTGGGTAAGCAACTAAGCATGTATTTATTTGAAAATTTCCCATTGTGAGTGAAAGTAATTATCTTTACTAACTACAAGTATAATGCACGTGCGATGGACGCCTACAAAAAGGTATAGCCATCAAATTAAATGAATTGTGTAAACTAAAATAAATAGTAAAGCATTCAACCACCAAAATATCAAGCTATCTCAAAAAAAAATCTGAAAATAATGGAAAATACTTAACAATTAGCAAAGTACATTTTTTTTGAAAATAAAAGAGAAGTACATTTTTCTCCTTACCTCATGTATGTATTATAACTTTGCATTTTAAATAGGATTTATACATATTCTTGTAATGTTAAATTTTTTGCATGTTATCCTCACCCTGTCACCCATTTCATATGTTGCATTATAAAGGTTTTAAGTCTTTTCAGAAGACATGAGTACAACCTAAGTTTGCCATCTGAACAACACAGTCTAAGAACTGCGGCATACACCAAAATTTTACCAACAGTTTGTGTTTCCTTTGATGAGATAATCAAACTTGAAGGTTTACACACAAAATTGTGGCATACACTGCCGATATATCTATTTGCTGTATTCAAAGAATTTTTCCCAAGTTTGCAATCCAACATCTATCATAAGTTTATAACGCGAACTCTCCTATGCACGTCAATCCCAAATGCACGCATTATGTACAAGTTCATTCTATTTTAGTACCCATGATCTCCCATGCGACACGTGTATCACACACACTACACCATTCAACAATGCACAATCTACATTACCAAATCAATTCCATACAAAATTCAAACTTGCAAACGAATCAAGATCAAACCTATATTCAAATCTTGGAAGCTTCCACGCACGCCTTCAACCCATCCTCGTAATCCTCGCTCGAAGCCTCCGTCACCTCTGTAATCACCTGATTAACAAAATTCACCAATTACCCCAAAAATTATTATCCCAAAAAATTACCTAATACCGATCCGATCAAATTCAACTAACAGATCTAACAATCAAGAACCTGATTGTTGACAGGAATGGTGAAGGTGACGACGGGGCCGCTACAACAATTGCTCACTATCAAGAACTTGATAGATGTTGGATAGGTGGAGGCGACGACGGGGCCGCTACAACAATCAAGAACCTGATAGATGTCTGATTGAAAACTTGGGCAGTGAAGCGAGATTGGGCGGCAAAACGACAGTGTGGCAGGGGGCAGCGACGGCGCAGCAACGTTGCGACGGTGTGCAGCAGGGGTGTAATACCCCGCAAAATAGCATATGGCTATTTTGCGCTGTAACCCGTGCATTGACTAAGTATTGCACACGGTTACATTTTTTCTAGAAATTATCAGTTAAATTGAGGAATTTCAAACATACGAGCTGTTCTGAACTCGATGAGATAAACTCGGGATATCTTCTCAATTAAACTGTAGTTTCGTCCCGATTATTTCGACCAGACAATTATCCGGAGGATGCTATAATTTCTACAAAACCTATATTTTATAGATTTTAATATATGGGTTACTTTCAATTAAGGCTAGTGCTTGGATTATATATGAATTGTATTTGTACACTAGGGTTAGAATAGGAATATGGTGACCTAGGGTACCTTGACCTAACCTAGGGTTAGGAACCCTAGCATCACATCATGGCTTGGATCTTGATGAGATCCAATAGTGGGATTAATTCACCATGTGATAGTTGACTCATGAAGAAGGAAATTTCCTAGGAGCTTCAAGGAAGTTTCCAAGAAGCTCCTAGCTTGGATGTGTTGGCACCCATCCCACCCTTCATCACTTCACCCATCCTACTCTCCATCTCATCCCTACACCTCACCACAGTCCAACCCACACCCACCCCTCCAAGGCCGGCCATATAACCCCCCTCCCATCTCACTTCACTCCATTTTCCCCAAAGCTCCATTCACACTCCTCCTTAGCTTTCTCCATTCCTCCTTGTTCAAGAAAAAAAAATAAATACATGTATATGTAGGAAAAAGGAAGAAGTCTATTAGAATAGAAGGAGTAGTAGAGAAGGAGAAGAAGAAGTGTAGAAGAAGGTGTTGGCCAAGGTACACAAGCACAAGGAGCAAAGACAAGCAAGCAAGCAAAGCTAGGAGCCAAGCTACAAGGAGATCTTGCAACTTCAAGTGGGTGATCTCTTAAACCCCTTTGTATTTATTTTTGTTTTGGTATGAATGGATGTGTAGTAGTGATAGGCATGATTTGTTACCATGTTTGAGTATGAGAAGTACTAGGGAAAGATAAATTGTATGGTAGAGAATTACTCTTTTTGAGTTTTGATTAAATAACATGATTGTGAGGTTATGTTGGGGAATTTCTTACGCCCAAACGGTTTGGTATCTTGAGCTAAAATTTTAGGAAGTTGTTCTTCTATGTATTTAGAGTATCCATGATTTTTTTCATAATATTTGGATGCATTTTAGTAGCCCAAACAGCGGGTCCAAGTCCGGACAGTAAGCAGCCAGAATAGCTGCTGGCTGCGAGAATTTTTGTGTGTCTTTCCGATTTTGTATCTCAGAAATGACAGGGCATTTTGAGCTGGAAATTTTTTGGATGCTTTTGTATGTGTCTACAACTATAGTCTTAAATTTCGTAATTTTCCGAGGCCGTTTGATGCCCCCAAAAAATAGTAGAATGCGACTGGTCCGTAGGTGTCGGCTGAAGTTGACTGTGCTTTGGACTGAAGTTCAAAAAGCCATAACTTCGTGTACGTTTATTATTTCGATACGAAATTTTGGGATTAGCTTGGGGTATGAGTCTATTTGATTAATCTCAAATTTTAGAATTTTTAGAAGTCATTTGATGAGGTTTCAAAGGTAAATTAGTGAGGGGCAGTAAACACCCTGCTGGAAATGAACAGCTGAAATGTAGCTATGTTTGAGGAGTCGTAGATCATTGTGTGAAATGAATTTGAATGTAAATTTTGGATACAATGAAATGGTATATGTGTGAATAGAGAATCTCAAATTTCAGGAAAATTGGACTTAGGGTTGATTTATTACTGAATTTTAAAGTAGGGTACGTTCAGCCCAGTACAAGTAGTCTAGTTCGTGGGGATAGATATTCCTAGACTTATCTGTTAAGAATTTGGGCGACTGGCCAACTAGAGATTTGCAGTAGGGAATCATAACTCTCTAACCCAATTAGGATTTTGTAATTCCAGATTGTAGGTTGGAAGCTATAACTTTCCAAAGTGGACAGATTCGGCCTTGTCAATGAAATGTTTGCTAGAAAAAATCAACCATTCCCTTGTTATGCACCCAATGGAAATTGGTACCTTTGAGAACCTTAAGAATTGAATCTGAGGACGTGTCCAATTAGGAAGTTAAAGTAGACAATCCCACCTTCCCATAGGACCCGGAATCGAGTAATTCCGATAACTAAGTGAACTCTTATGATATCGAACAAGTGCAGCAAGTGTGAAAAGGAACATACTACTAAGAGTATATAAGGGTTATTGGATGACAAGACAATTGAATTTGAGGAAATAGTCAACTGGAAATTTATAGACTAGGGTCTTACCTTTCCAGAATGGGAGATACCAAGCAATTCTGACTTGTGTGCTGGAAATTATGGACATTATGAGTTTAGCAACCTATTGTCTAAATTGAATTCAAGCTTTGAGTTAACTCGGGGACTTGAGTCCTTTAAAAGAAATTGAGGGAATCATCGACTAGGGGATGGCAACAGATCTCCTTACCCTTCTAGAAAATTCTGAGTGTATGGGTTTCCGATGAGTGTAGCTTGGGTCACAACTACTGGTATTTCTTGACCGTTCCATCGGACAATGGATGAGGAACCCTCTGCCTACCGCAATATGGTGATCGTGAGCTATCAGATTTAAAAGATGGGTTTTAGCGTTTCATTCGGAACTTAGGCAAGTTCCTGTGCATGTACTCATGGTGGACATGAGTGAGTTGGGATATAGCTCTGTTGGATTGTGTTGGGTGTCTCGATGCCTGAGTCTGTCAATAGTCAAGAATGGATAATTATGTGCGCGCTTACCTTCACTAAATTGTATTACATCATCAGGGCGCCGTTAGACCACTCGCTGAGGGTCACGGGCCGGGATTATTTTGGGTCGCTGACCTATGAAGGTATTGGGCATCAGTGGATGTGATTCCGGGATGGTTGTTACCTTGACAGACTAGTCAGGCTCGACTTTGTTGATCGACACCGAGTGTGGTTTGAATAACAATATATTTTCAGTAAACTGGATTGATTAGGCTTTTCTTTTATTGTTTTGCTCGAAGTCTAAATTGGTATTAGGGGTGATTCCCTATAATCCAACTTGTTCTGAGAGTTAGCACTAAGTGGTGATACTGGTTGTCTCTTCCTGTCATTAGGGATACGCACTGCGGTGCGTATCTTGCACTGTTAATTCCTGAAGTACCATGGTAAGAACGGGATGCTGATATACTGGTGGATCGGAGGTACCGAGGTCGTCATGTTCTATGTTGGTGGACACGAATGGATCATAAAGGATCTTTGCGCAATGGATATACTGCGGTATATCTGTAAGTTCGTCACAGCTTTCGAGGATGGTTCGACGCAGTAATTATTGGTGACTTCGGGGTAGCGCCCCGCATTATTTCTTTTATTTTATTTTCACCTCCTCAACCATGTCATACTATCAAGAACAGGAAGTAGACCAAATTAGAATGCATTGCATAGCGAGGGTTCAAATCTCTGAACTGGAGAAACGGCTTGATCTGGGGCACATGTAGTATGGGATGCATGTGTATCCAGAGTCTTGCTGACATTAGATTAGGTGCATCTGTTCTGTACCTTGTGTTTGAATAGACTTTAGGTCATGGCATACACGAACACTAGGAAATCAGGATGCACGTTGAATTTTCCATTCAAGATGAATTTGTGAGTGTGATAGTTTGAGGATCGCTATTTCCTTATCAGCATTGCATCAGTAGAATTACTGACGTACCCCACCTTTTAGGTACATGGATATCAGGTCACGAGTATAGGAGAGCCCAAGATCAGCAGGGCATCCAAGTAGTGGCAGTATGCACGTCTACCCTTCGAGCGGGTGTAGAATTATCAGGGTCGCATAGCAGAAGGCTCAAGCCGAGGGGCAGGTCCTAGAGGGGACAGATAGACCACTCAACGGAGTTTCGGCAGTTACCAAGGGATTGCCGATCTGAAAGACAGCCAATGGCTTCACAAGAAATGTTTAAGTATTCTTGTAGTCAGTTGTAATAAAGTTATGTAATTTGTATTCCTGGTCCAAGGACAATTTGATATTTGTAATTATTAATGTAACAACTCTGATGGTAATAAAAATGTTTAAATTTCCACGTTATTTACTGTGTTGAGATGCATTTGAAGGCAATGATCTTGGTGATGTCACGGATGTCCGATAACGAGGATCCGAGGCGTTACAAGGGCGAAGCAATGGTGGGCGGCTTAGTGATGGCGCGGCACAGCGAAACGATGGTGCGGTGGTAGGGCGGATCGACGGTAGGGCAGCGCGAAGGGAGGGTGAATTTGGAGAAGCGTGGATTTTGAGAAAGAGGGAGAGGAACAGTCGATTTGTTTTTTTTAGAGAGAGGAAGATTTGTACGGGTAGAGTATGTGTTTAATGGGTTTATATTGGGGGCTTTTGGTTGTATGTGTGTTGAACGGGTTGGTAGATTGAAAAATTACACTAAGGCCTTTTCCCATTATAGTAGTAGAGATAAATAAGATGCCTGGGTCGTCACTACAAGAAAACTAGGCTACCCCGGCGTATCTATTCCGGTGTTTAAAAAAAAATTAAACAGCCTCTTCTATACCGGTGTTTCTATAAAACGTTGGGGTAGGGTGGAGATATGCTGGTGTTTATTCTAAGAAATGCTGGAATAGGGGGCTAAATATCCATTTGGCCTTCCAAATTTTTCACTCTCTCAAATTCTCTCTCCCCCCCCCCCAAACCCAAAGCCCCCTTGCCATCACTACTCGTCGCTGCCACGCATCGCCGTGCCCCCCGTGCCCCTCCCTCCATGTCGCCCTCGACCATTCTAGCCCCCACACCTCTCTCACATCGTTGTTGCAGTCTCCGTCGCCGCTCCCGCGCCGTCACTCCGATCACCATCATCTTCCTCCATCTCTTAAACCCTATGTATGAATTTGAGAATTTGAGAATTTGAGAATTTGGGTTTGTGAGAAAAATAATTAGGGTTGAGAAGTGGGGTAAAACAAGGAATGATAGAATTAGAAACGAGCATATACGAGACATGTTAAAGGTAGCTCCAATCCTAGATAAGTTAAGGGAGAATCGTCTTAGGTGGTTTGGACATGTCACACGTAGAACTCGTAGTGCCCATTAGAAAGAGTAATTTGATAAGTATTGAAGGTAGAATTAGGGGTAGAGGAAGACCGAAAGTAACTTGGGTGGAAACAGTGAGAAAATATATGATAGCTTGTGACCTTACAGAAAAAAATTGCGCTAAACCGAACAGAATGGAAAACCAGGATTTATGTAGCTGACCCCAACTAATTGGAGAAAAATCTTTGTTGTTGTTGTGAAGTAGTTGGAGAGGATAGATTACTTCATTATTTGAACTCTTGAGAATTTGAGAATTTGGGTTTGTGAGAAAAATGATTAGGGTTGAGATTGTGAAATAGTTGGAGATGATGGATTACTTCATTATTTGTACTCTTGATTATAATTTTCCTAGAACAAAATGGCTTATGTTTCAACAATGTAGTTACTCAATGGAGTGGTTTATCTCCTTTTTCAGGAGCTAGAAGATGAGTTGTAGGATGAGAATTTAGGTTTGTAAGAAAAATTATTAGGGTTGAGATTGTGAAATAGTTGGAGATGAAGGATTACTTCATTATTTGTACTCTTGATTATTGTTTTCCTAGAACAAAATGGCTTAAATCTCTAATCTCTAGTATTATAATGGGAAAAGGCCTTAGTGTCATTTGTAAATCTACCAACGCATACATTGCATGTGCATCACTAATATGAAGGAGGTCTCAGGTTCGAGTCCTCACTACGTCAGATTTTTTACTTTAATTTTTTTTTAAAAATATATTAAATGTGCATCACACGTTAAAATTAAGATCTATCTATCTATCTATCTATCTATAATATTATAATGGGAGGAAAGCCTTAGTGTTATTTGTAAATCTACCAACGCATGCATTGCACATGCATAACTAATATGAAGGAGGTCTTAGGTTTGAGTCCTTACTACGCCATTTAAAAATATATTAAATGTGCATCACACGTGAAAATTATTATCTATCTATCTATCCATCTATCTATAATATAATATATAATAACTATTACAATGGAAGAGTTGAAGTTGTAAATCTACCTACTTATGTGCAACGCACGTGCAACTCCAACTCTCCCATTATAGTCTTCACATTTACTTTTAAAAATATATAATCATATTTATTAAGACATGCATCACACGTGTAAATCATGCTTTTTACTTTAATTTTTTTAAAATTTAATACGTGCATCGCACATGTATATTACTAGTTTTAATAATGTAGTTACTCAATGGAGTGGTCTATCTCCTTTTGCAGGAGATAGAAGATGAGTTATAGGATTCTTGTAAGTATTGCATCCAAAGAAGGAAGGTCACGAGAACGACATGAGGTGTTGATATGTTCAATTCATGTTTCTTTAAAAAATTAGTAAGGCAATGAAATTGTTTTGTTTCTGGAAACTCTGCTAGTTACTAAACATGTTTATCTTTTTTGGAAGGATTTTGGAGACTAATATACTAATCAAGAACATATACAAACACGACTATTAGAGCAACTTTAGAGACAATGGATCAAGGTAAATTTATGTTCCATTTTTATTTACCGCGATTGCTTGTGATTGCGATTGGTCAGTGTAAAATAGAAATTGTTGTCTTTTCTGCTATTGATATCCATTGTATTCTGCTATTGATATCCATTGTAATTTGTACATGGCTTACTCTTTTTGTTTTGCTCACTCGTAGTTATGCATGAATTTTTCATTTCTCAATTACAATAGAAAGCTCTCTTCGAATTTGGAAATGCAAATGCAATTAAGAATGCGTTAAATCTTGGCTTTATACATGACTTCCAGTTAAACCAAAGGATGTGAAGGAGTTTCTATTGGGAGGTATTACTAGATGAGAGAGGAAGAATCTCAATTTGGAATTTTCAGCAAGCCACTGCCATGCTTTGGTTGTGGCAAAGGATGGTATTACTCATATATTTTGTTCAAGTGTTGTGTACAAGTTATTTAGAGTTCGAGGCTTTCATCATCGTAAAAAAATATGGTCAAAATCATCAATTCAAGCGTTCTCCTTCAATCAAAGTTTATGCAATTTGATGCACTGATAGAGTTTTATGAAACCCATTGTTTTATGTTTTTTTCTTCGGCAAATTCTTAATGTGATCTCGATAATGCTTTATGAAGGTTATTAAAGGATGGGATCAGGGCATTTTAGGTGGTAATGGAGTTCCTCCTATGCTTGCGGGTATGTAGAACATCTCAAGATATTCATCCAGTTCAATTGTAGTTTTTGATGCGACATGTACTTGTCTTGCTCGAAATTTCTTTAGGGGGTAAGCACACGTTAAGCTTCCTCCTCAACTTGGATATGGAATAAGAGGTGCAGGTTGTAAGGGAGGTGGGATCTCTTTATTCAAGTTTTTCGTTTTATTACTTTATGTGATGCATTTACTTCTACCAGCAAAAATAGAGTTCAATTCCTAAATTAGTTCAATCTACAAGAAGTGTTATGGTTAACTGAAGAAATATAACAGATGCATCATAATATTCATAAGCTTCAAAATACAAACTGCAAATTATGAAGAGAATCTATACATTGTTGAAATATAGTAATTATATATTCTCTATCCTAATCTATAGGAAACAGATTCCCCAAATCTCTCATCTCCCCAATCTTTTCTCAATCTCCTTTCTTCTTCTCCAAGAATGTAATTCTTATATATAGATGTATACAGTAGAGAAATAAATGAATAAGAATAGTAATTATTTTCCTCCAAATCTGTTTTCAATATGGTATTAGAGCCCAACCAGATATAGGCTAATTGAAGAAGAAGAAGAGAATGAGGTGATCGGATCTGACACCTCCATCTTGATCCGATCCCGACCAAACCCTGATCCCCAAATATCCTCATCGACCCGATCCCCAAACCTCCTCATCGACCCGTCGACCCGTCGACCCGAACCTCTTCGTCAATCCCCAAACCTCCTCGTCCACCCGTCGAATATCCACATGGACGATCCCCAAACCTCCTGATCGACCTGATCCTCGCTGCCATCGATCCCATCACCGATCTTCGTCGACCCTAATCCCACAGCCCTCGTCACCCCACCCGTCTTCCACAGATCGACAACAACGACAACAACACCTCGTCGTCCACCAGCTGTCCTCCTTACCTGTTGTCCAACCACTGACCATCGCCCTCGCCGCTCTGCCCTTTTCTGCCATCGAAACTCCACGAGCTCCTCTGCCCTCATCGACGACTCTAACACCCGAGAACCCATCATCAGCCCACCGTCCCGAAGCCTGATCGATCCAGATCTGTTGTTTGTTGATGTTGAAGATCAAAAATTTGTTTGCTGTTTGTTGAAGACTTGGAGTTGTTCTTGGTCAAGTTGTGTCATTTGCTATTGGTTGCTGAATATCAGATTCGTTGTTTTTCTTATGCCGCTACCATGGGACAAACTGATGGAGCTGAGAAGAGTATTGGACTCACCTCTACATTAGTTACAGCTGCAGGTAATGATGGTAAGGTTTTTAATATTTCTGCCTCTGTTATGAATAATGCATGGATAATTGATTCGGATGCTACTGACCATATGACTTTTGATTCTGACAAGCGGTGAGTGGATACAGAATTACTCATGGAATATTTGACGTTACTAGTGGGATCAGGTTCATAAGTGGGTATTGGAATACCTCTATTAGTATGGTGCGGGAGTTCTCTTCTAGGAGCTTTGGACAACGATGACGATTGGTTTTGGGGTTCTGACGGTTCACTCTCACTAAAATTCGGTTCTGGTTGCAATTATTCAATAGGGCCTTCTTCCCTTGGTTGCACTTCTTCATGAGGGTCTTCCTCCCTGCTAGATCTTCATTCAAGTGTTCTCCATTATTTGTATCCAATTGTTCATTCTGACTGATAATTATTTCATCATACCCAAGAGTCTGAACTTCACTAACCCCTTCATCATATCCAAGAGTCTGAACTTCACTTTGGTAATTAGCCTATATTTCGATTAATTAGCCTTCATCATATCCAAAATACATCCCCCTGAACTTCACCTCCTTCTCTTCTTCTTCTTCAATTAGTTGCTCAATTAGCCTATATTTCGGTGCTATCACCCACCAGCTCAAAAGATGTTTGTGACTATAGATGTTGTGTTTCATGAAGATGAGATATATTTTTTCTTCTTCTACGACTGAACTTCAGGGGGAGTACCGAAGTGAAGTTTAGACTCTTGGATATGATGAAGGGGTTAGTGTAGTTCAAAATCTTGGGTATGATAAAGTAATTAGCAGTCAGAACGAACAACTGGATACAAATAATAGCGAACACTTGAATAACAATCTAGCAAGGGAGGAAGACCCTCATTAAGAAGTGCAACCAAGGAAAGAAGATCCTCATGAAGAAGTGCAACCAGTACCGAATTTCAGTGAGAGTGAACCATCAAAACCCCAAAATCAATTGTCATCGTTGTCCGAAGCTCCTAGAAGATCTGCTTGATGGGATCGGCGTTAACCAATCCTGGTCCAGTTCCATGATTCTGATGCTGGTTCTGATTCTGAGCCAAATTAGATGCCATCAGTGCCTCCAAAGTCTGATACACCCTGGCAAATTCAGCCTTGAGATCAATTCCAGTTCCTCAAAAACTTCTAAATCCATCACCATTGTTACCACCATTCCTGGGTCTGGGTGCAATCATACTGAATACTGCAAAACGAGGGAAAAGTTAGAGCACCAAACACACAATTCATTCTCACATCAACACCCTTTGGCAAAACCTCAACTGTACCCCAAACCAAACATCATGCTTCAGTTCTATGTGATACTCACTCTCTAATGTCCACACCTAGGTTATTTTTATACCATGTTTAGTATTACTATTGAAGCATGCTCTGATACCAACCTCTGTAGAGCCCCGAATTTCTAAAATGATATCTTAGAAAATACGTGGCACAACTCCCAGCATCAACTTCAATGTAATATTAAACACAATTTAACACCAATAAAATTTTTCCAACTTTCATTACAATAATCAATTACATAGCACAGCAGAATACAGTACATCTCAAATCATAATTCTCTTTTCTTTACAACACTTTCTTTACAATTACATAAGTCATTTCATCACTTGAACTCAAGCATCCAAATCCGAGCTATAAGAAATCACCTGTAAAATATGAGGCTAGAGATAACCCTAACCCCCAAAACTAAAGGGGTCAGCCATAAAGATGTGAGTGACATAAAAAACAAACAGCATAAATAAAACATGGATTTATCAACAACTTGTAATAATTAAGAATACATAAAATATGACGTAGCAAGAAAATATGTAAACATCAAGTGAAACTAAACTAAGTGTCAAGTGTAGGAAACAGGAAAAACCACATGCATAAAACCGAGTCAAGAAAACACAAGTCTATATGCGGACTCTCTAATGCGTACTTGTCGAAGTCTATGCATCCCACTCTACATAGGTCCGGTGCAAGCCCTTAACGTCTCCACATTATAGGGTTCAATCCCCGCTATGCATGATGAACACAATATTATTCACATTTAGGAGCAATAATCTTAATGCAATTAGACATTTAAAGACATTTAAAAGCTCTATATGTGGTATTTAACTCTTATTTTCTCTTTTCCATAGGAAACAGCCTAAAACAGAGAAACGAAGCAGATTCAGGATTTTAAGGATGATACACAGAAAACTGCAGATCATCGGTCGACTGGTTCCCCACAGCAGGCGACTGGACAGAGAAGTTGATTTTCCACAGCCGCTCGGTGCAGTCGACTTACTCCAAAGCACAGTCGACTTGGATGATAAATTATGAAATCTTTAGAAGTCTCGACACAGTCGACTGGTTCGAAGACGAGTCGACTGGTAGGCGGCAGAGTTAAAAGATAAGATATTTGAAGATTCGTCCAAATCTAATCCAAATCAGAACAGAAAAGGAAGAATAGAAGAAAAGAGAAAGAAATAATACGCAGAGCAACGAGGGAGGAAATAAATAAAAGAAAAGGACTTTTCTATAAAAAGAAGAGTGCAAACCCTAATTCTCTAACCGTGTTCTATAAATACCAACCAAGAAGTATTATTCAAAAAAACTCTCTCACGCTCCTCCGCACACACCATCAACCGGATCACAAGAGTTCCAGAATCATCAACATATCTACCAAAAGCAATACTTTATCAGCATAGAAGAAGGAGAAAGGAGATCAAGTACTAAGAAGAGAACGACCGGTCGACTGTGTGACAGCCAGCCGATCCATCTAGCCGAACTACATCAGTTTATTCCATATCTTTCTAATTCTTTTATGTTAATCATGTATTCGAACTTGTTGATCAAAAAAGTCTTATTATGTGGAACTAATTTCATAGTTGGGTAGATTGAAGCCGTAGTTATGTAATGCTAAGTTCTTCTGAATGTTACTCTTTTACTTATTGATTAAACCTGATTGAAAGAATAACAATTTGCATGAATCAAACTTGTTCAGATGTTCTAGAGGCAGTCGACTGAAGTGACAGCCAGTCGACTGACATACAGAACTTAAGATTATCAAGTTGTGTAGTGTAGATCTGAAGCTGTTATATGAGCATATTGAGACGACCCGAATCTCGTGCTCATAACTAGTAACACAGGAGTCCTTAGGGGTTCTTGGTTTAATCAACTTAAGGGATCTAGATCTGATACCAATTTCTAGAACCTTGAGTGTTTGTTCGTTTCCACTGTTCTTATGTTTTCTTTAAGTACAACTTAGTAGATACCATGCTAAATACTTAATGAAAGAAACGAATTAGAGTAGATACCATGCCTAATTCTTGGCTTAGGGAAACATTACTTTAAGGAGTAGATACCATGCCCTTGAAGAGAACAAACATGAGTAATAAGAAGAAGTTCAGAAGGTGACTTAGCATTATTGACTATTGGTGGAGATCTAAACCCAACTACTTAATAGATATTTGTGATTCAGCATTTCTTAATTTAGTTTTAATCTTTTCATTTCTTTTAGATCTTTAGAACAACTCTTTATCATTCTCACTCTTTTTATTGATTAGTAAGTTAATTTCTACAATCTCTGTAGGATCGACCCTTGCTATTGCTACGCTTCTATAAACGATTCGTACACTTGCGAGGTTTTAATTTGTGTCTAGTTTATCTAGTTATTTAGGTAGCTGGATTGCACTACAATGCACTAATCCTAACACGATGATTACTACAAGATAAAGATAAACTGTGAGTATTAGCCCATGTCCCGATAATTCCGGTGGTCAAACTCTATCCACAGATAATTTCGAAGACTATTTCACTCACACCTGGGAATCTTCGGGAATATCCCACACCGCAAGCAATGGCACCTCATCACACGAATACCACATGTGCGTCGCCTCGACTCCGATAATTTTGGAGATCAATCCCACACCACAGGTAATTCCGGAGACTATTTCACTCACACCTGGATAATTCCGGGAATTATCTCACACCGCAAGCCATACTGAGGTCCATAACCCAAGTTCTCGTTCATCATATCACCACTAGTG
This sequence comes from Hemerocallis citrina, assembly GCA_017893485.1. Taxonomy (NCBI): domain Eukaryota; kingdom Viridiplantae; phylum Streptophyta; class Magnoliopsida; order Asparagales; family Asphodelaceae; genus Hemerocallis; species Hemerocallis citrina. The sequence continues at coordinate 85,021,494 of CM030358.1, forward strand.
CCTGTCCTTATCATTTAGGTTATTTAAGTACTTAGAGTTGGTGTACCCTACCGGACTTACTCAAACATCGGAACAACTAAAATGTCTCAACAGGCCCAAACATAAATAACTCATCCGTCGGTATACTAGGGTCACACACACCCTCTAGAGACTCAAACTCAAATATCCAAACCAACCTTCCAACATAAATTGCTCAACTTAACATCTTGAAACATATGCGCAATAGAAGATAAAGTATAGAATAATACGTTATAGATCAAAACATTTAAAGAATAGATCGTTTGAAAGATCATTCAAAATTATAAGAATACATCAGTATCAGTCGACTAATAACAAGAGTAAGTCGACTGTCCAGAAAGAGAATTTCATGGTCTTAAGAAAAATAAACTAAGTCTTATAAGTTGACTTGTAAAAGTCATAGGTCGACTGTCCAGAGAGAAAATCCAATAATCTTTAAGAAATTATTCTAAGTATAGCAGTCGACTGAAAAGGGAATAGGTCGACTGTCCAGAGAGAAATTTACAATGACTTTAAAAAATATAATTCTAAGTGTACCAGTCGACTGTAAAAAGGTATAGGTCGACTGTCCAGAAGGAAATTTCGAGAAAACTAAAGAACATAGCAGCCGGGTCGTATCAGTCGACTGAGAATTCACGACAGTTGACTGTCGGCCTTCAGTCTGCAGTATTTTGGTTGTGCATAGTTCAACCGATACATAGTTTTACTTTATGAAAACGATTTCGATAAAAACTTATTTCTTATATAACCAAATACAACTGGTAGGACATATAATAGTCCATAAAACTAAATCAAATTGCTTGAATTCATGAAAATAGAGATTTTATTGATTCTTTCAATTAATACATGGATTGTGCATATAATAAAAATTGGAGTTTCTTACAAAATTCATTGTTCACCGAAATAGTTCGTATTCAGATCCAAACCATACAAATATCAAAATCTCAAAGAATCTCCAATTTGGGTATATCTCCTAAACTCAACTAATTTCTCAAATTTTAATTTTTCATGACATCATCTCTTGATTCATAACTCTTCCATTCAAATTTCTCAAAAACTGAATTTCTACCACAACTCATAACCATAATCAAATTTGTAATCCATACCACTAGGGTTTCTCAAGATCAAAGCGTTCATCCATCCAATCCATTATTTTCACAGTCATACTCAAACCCTAATCATGTTTTCTAGCAATAAAGTTAAATTTCCAAGATCCATTAAACATTCACAAACAACCAATTTTACCACTCACATAAATAAACAATCAACCAATCAATTACTCACATACAACATACACAAAATAAAAGAAAAAAAAAACAAACATGTTACTCACATACAACATTCAAAGAACAAACAAAACAATTATATCACTCACATTAAATGAAGAAATCCCATGATAAGAAGCCTTTCCTTCGCGAGATCCAAAATCTTCTCCCAAATCCTCCAAAAATAAGAAAACTCAATGTTGTGCAGCGAAAGATGGCTGTATTTCTTTTTAAATACCCGGAAAAGAAGTTTTAGGGTTTCTAGACACTTTTGCAAAATAACTCCTTGAAAATACAACTTTACATAAATAGATCTCTATATTTGGAAACTCGATAAGATCATTTAAATTCAGATTTAAAAGCAAAATAGACTCCTTAACTCCAACCGGCACTGTTGAAAAGTCCAGAAAATAGTTTTGCACTTTCACCCCTTAAAATGACAATTTTGCAAAAAGATTCTTTTTTTTCATAAAATTTGCAAATAGATCCAATAAATGTCAGAAAAATCTGGAAAAATTACAAATAAATCGCAAATAATAAACGATGATTTTTCATGAAGAAATTTTGGCTTTTGAACTTCTCAAGAAAATATTTGCACGTGTTTTGCACGTGTAAAAAGATAAATTTCCAGGAAAATATTTATTAAATCTCCAAAAATCATTTTAATTCCATTATAAACATTTAAAATAATATTTTAAAAATACGGGGTACTACACTGAGCTCTAGTTTGGATGTAGAAGGCATAAATAATGAGCAAGTAATAGTGCCCCGAAGATATCTGAGGATCCGAAGAAGAGCACCGTAGTGAACTGATGTAGGAGTGGAAACAAACTGACTGACAATACTAACTGCATGAGAAATATCGGGTCTGGTCATGCATAAGTAGACAAGCTGTCCAACAATCTGCCTATATCTAGTGGGATCAGGAAGGAGCTCACCATCTATGGGACGAAGCTTCACATGAAGCTCTAAGAGTGTATCAGCTGATCGACTGTCAGAGAGACATGCAGCGAAAATAATATCTGATGTGTATTTCTGCTGAGAAATGAGTATCTCCTAATATCCATGAGCAATCTCTAAACCAGAAAGTAACATAGCTTACCACGGTATTTCATATGAAACTGCAGGTGAAGGTATTTCTGGGTGGATGCAATACCGGCGGAGTCATCCCTAGTAATGATTATATCATCAACATATAGTAGTAGAAGTACCCTCCCCCACGTTGATGACCGTATAAACATAGAATGATCCTAGGAACTCTGACGAAAGCCAGCCTTGGTGATGACAAGCCGAAAACACTCAAACCAGGCTCGCGGGGCCTGTTTCAGACCATATATAGTACGACGAAGTCTACAAACATGACGAGGAGGAGTAGTAAAGCCAGGAGGAGGATGCATATAAACTACTTCAGATAAGGTACCATGAAGAAAAGCCCACTTACGAACGGTGGCAACAACAAGAAGAGTGTGAACTATAGTCATCTGAGTCACTGGGGCAAAAGTCTCATCATAATTAATGCCATGCTCCTGAGTAAATTCTCGGACAACTAGACGAGCCTTGTGCCGCTCAATGGAGCCATCAAGTCGATATTTGACCTTAAAGATCCACTTGCTGCTAACAGGCTAAACACCCATAGGCAGTGGAACAACATCCCAAGTACCAGTCTGATCAAAGACACTGAACTCCTCTGCAATAGCTTTCCGCCACTCGGGGTATTGAACGGCTTCCTTATAGGTTCTGGGCTCACGTGTAGAGTGTAGAGCAGTGAGATATGCATCAAACTGGGGTGAGTAAGAAGCTAATGTGGCAAAACCAAATTGGTCAGAGGGACCAGTGGCATCAGGTGTGTAGCTGGGTGGTGGGACGCCCGCAGTAGAACATGTATACTGATGCACTGGTGGTGGAAAGGCAGTATGTGGAGGTGAGGTAGGTGGTGTGGGTGTAGGCAACTGTGGGGATGCAGGTGGTGGAGAAATAGGGGGTGTCTCTGTAGGAATAATGGGGGGACTGTCTATAGCAGGAGTGAAAGGAGCCAAATGAGTGTGATCAAAAGGATTAGGTGGAGTGGAAGTAGGCCCAATAGGTGAAGGATCGAGAAAACTAGTGTCCTGAGGAGAGGTTAAGTAGTAGAGAGAGTCTTCTACAAAGGATACATGTCAAGAAATACGAATACGACCTGCCACAGGATCAAAACAACGATAACCTTTATGTTCAGGACTGAGACCTAGATGAACACACTTAGCGGCGCGAGCAGTGAGTTTCGTGCGCTCAGTGGGAGGGAGAAGGACATAACATGTGCAACTAAAAATACGGAGCATGTTGTAGTCAGGGGATGAGTGATAGAGGGCCTCATAAGGAGTGATGCCAGAGAGGGCAGACGAAGGAGTAATGTTAATGAGACTGACGGAAGTCATGACAGCTTCAACCCAGAAAGAGTGAGGAACAGAAGAGGAGAGTAGAAGAGCGCGAACCGTCTCAAGGATGTGACGATACTTGCGTTCAGCTACACCATTCTGCTCATGGGTGTGGGGGCATGATTGCTGAAAAAGAGTGCCATGGGACTGAAGAATCGATCGCATAGTAGCAGAGGTGTACTCACGAGCACCATCTGAGCAAAGAGTTTTGATACGAACCCCAAACTGGGTGTGAACCATGGTCGTAAAGAATCGGTAAATGTCAGGTATCTCAGAACGTTAGCGCATAAGAAATACCTATGTGTGTCTAGTGAAATCATCGATGAAACTAACATAATAGAGATAACCTTTTTAAGAAGGTGTGGGAGATGGACCCCATATGTCAGAGTGAATGAGTTGAAAAGCATGAGTAGAATGAGAAGTGTTTTTATTGTTAAAAGGGAGGGCTAAGTGTTTTGCCAACTTACAACCTTGACAAACAGATAATGAAGTAAAATTAAAACGACCAAGAGCACCACTACGAACCAAATCTTTCAAACGAGATGCACTAATGTGACCTAAGCGTCTGTGCTACAAATCGGCATCAGAACTGACAACACCAGCAAAACTAGATGTGAAATCATGAGCATGAAGAAAATCTAGATAATATAGACGTCCATGTCTGCTAGCGCGTCCAATCATATGCCCAGTCTGAGGATCCTGTATGGTACAGTCCAAAGAAGTAAAGGTAACGGTAAGGTCACTATCACATGAAGCACTAATGGAAATAAGGTTCGTAGATAAATGAGGGGCATAAAGGACAAAAGGGAAAGTGAGAGTTGGAGTGCAAATAGATCCAGAGTGTGTAGTGAGAAGTAGTGAACCATCGGCAGTGTAAAGTGACGGTGAATGAAAGGTAAGTGGAGTGCGAGTGGTAAGAAGTGTACAATTGCTAGTGAGATGATGTGAAGCACCAGAATCTAAATGTCAGGAAGAAGACATACCAGGAGTGACAGAGAAAGCAGGAGCAGATGAACCAGCACTGATAGACTGATCCGAGTTCTGAAGATCCAGCTGAGCTAGACGGTGTTGTGGAATATCATAGGGAGCAGGAGAAGGCATGGCTAGAGTGACGACCATCGCACCAGGTGTGCGGAGAGGAGGTAAACCCTGTTGCTGTCTGCGCTGTTGTGCCTGAGCTAGGAGCTGAGGATGAAGAATAAAGCAGTTACTATGAGTATGACCATCCCGCTGACAGTGAATGCAATGAGAATGACAATCAGGAACACTGCGATGGGCAGAAGGAGTAGGTGTAGAACTGGGGCGAGGCTTGCGTGAGAAGGATGGACGATGAGCAATGGCAAGGACACTTTCACTGGTAGAGGATAAGTGAGAAGTAGGAGTTGGGAGAGCACGTAACCAGGTTTCTTCAGCAACAAGCTCAGCAATAGCAGCTTCAAGACGAGGGACCGGATCCCGATGGATCAATTGACTGCATAAAGACTGATATTCTGGTCGAAGATCCATCATGAAGAACATAAACTGACGACGTTCACGAGTGACATGCACCTCACTGTTCTCTAGTTGCTGTAATTCGTGCCAGATATTGTGCATGGCTGTGTAATGTTCCTGAATGCTGCGATCACCCAGCCGATCAAGAACGGACTGAACAAGGAGCTGATACTCACGAGCCCCACTATTCTGAACATACTGGGTAACCAAGTGTTTCCAAAGAGCCTTGGCAAGACGAACTCGAAGAAGATCAGCACGAAGACTACGGTCAACAGAGGATATGAGGAAGGAAATAACTCGACGGTCATGATCATCCCAAGTGGTTTGAGATGTGTGAATCAATTGCTTATCGACAGCGAAAGCGGTAGTATCGGGATCTTTGGGGCGAACAGTGGAACCATCAATGTGACCCCATAAAGAATGGCCGAGAAAAGTGGCCTCAACAGAAGTAGACCAATCAGTCCAATCCTTAGCAAAGGAAAGAAGAAAATCAGTGGAGACTGGAAGGTACTGACGAAATTGAGGCTCCATGAGAGATTCAAGTACCTGCAAGAAGATATTTTTTTTTCCGGTTTTTTTCGGTTTTTTTTCCCTTTTTTTTTTAGTTACAAAACAGAAGTAGGGTTACCCATGGCAGCTTGGGTGGGTGAGACGAGGGAGGACGACGGCACGTTGTGGGAGAGGTGGAATCTCACTAACACTTTCGAGAGATAGATCTCGACTGTTCACTGGCATTGTACTACTCCCTACTGACCTTCTCAGAGGAACCCATTCTGATCAATATCTTGGCCTGGATGAGGTGGAGGTGGGAGCGCAGGTAGGAGAGGAGATCGGAAGTTGATGATGGGTTGCCGATGGGTTGTGTAAGGCGGCGGGTTGTGGGAGAGGTGGGAGCGCAAGCAGGATGATGGGTTGCCGATGGATTTGCAGTGAAGAAGACAATGGGATTTTTTTTATTTTTTTTTATTTTTTTTATTTTTATTTTTATTATTTTTATTATTTTTATTTTTTGATATTTGAGGATTTTTGGATGTAGAAATTTAGGAGAAGAAATTTTTTATAACTGGCTCTAATACCATGTTAAGATAAATCAGAGAGAAATGAAGACAATACTGAATACTGAATTGAGAAATAACTGAGTACAATATCTCCTATATATAGGAGGTACCAAATACAAAACTAGCCAACTATCCAATGTGGGACTATAATATCTAACAGTTTTTAAGCTTCCAAACCCTAGATCCAGGAGAACAAAGTGAAGAGGCTCTAGATCGAGGAGGACATATTTTTTCTCCCATCACTTTTCAAACTATGAAGGTAAATTAGTGGTTTTTTATCCAAATTTTGGGCGCCCGAACATTAAAATATGAGGTTTGGATAAAAATAAAAATAAATTACAAAGGCCATTTAGAGAATATATTTCACTAAACCGAGCAGAATGGAAAACCATGATTCATGTAGTCAACCCTAATTAGTTGGAAAAAAATTTTATGTTGTTGTTGTTGTTTATCATCTGCGTGAAGTAAGGCATTTAAAGGCTCTCAAAAGAAAGTTGTTTTAGGATATCTAGCAACAAAAGAACAAGTTCTATTGATTGCAAGAAAAGTATCATAAGACCAGGGGAATAGTTTGTCGTCAAGAAAAAATAAGTAGAAAATAGTTGTTAGTTTCACCAATATGTTTATCAAGAAAAATAAATAGGCGAGAGTAGTTGCTAGAAAGCTTTTCTCCTTTCAAACAGTAGAAATGGAGATTCAACTCACGACGCCCTTCATGGTCCTTTCAAAATTAACCTTCTTTACCCCTACTTTTGTGGTTTAAAGAAATAACTCAAGCCAAAAAATTCTAGTGCAGTTAACAAGACTTTCCAAGTTGGAGTTAAAGCTTAAGGTTTCAGCCAACAAGTATAAATCGGGATTTCGAAATCACCCTCTTATGCGGGAAGCCATTCCTTCACAAAAAGAAAATTATAGGATTTTGTGTTTAGATTTAGGGAGGAAATGAAGAAACTGTGTAACGTTTTCTACTTAAATCAATAAACACCTGGCATTATTTTTCGCTCACTAAATTCTATTTACCATTAAGTTTTGAATACTCCGTTAAAACCCAACCGTGAAATGTCCAATTTATCCATTTCTTTAATCTTTAAATTCTATGATGCTTTTCCTATTCTTCTCACTTTGTTTTTAAACTTCCAAACTCTAGATCCAGGGGAACGAAGTGAAGAAGCTCTTGATCGAGGATGACATATTTTTTCTTCCATCACTTTTCAAACTATGAAGGTAAATGAGCGGTTTTTTATCCAAAATTTGGGCACACAAACATTAAAATATAAGTAATTTTACAAATGTCACTTTAACCTAATTTTTTATTTTTAGCGGCATAGGGGGTGTAGCGAGCGAGAAAAATAACTCGTTTTGGAGATTTCTTGATTTAAATGGAAAACGCTATGGGGTTTCTTGATTATTTTTTTTTCCGTATATTTATACATATAATGAGGTGGTTGTGGAATGAGAGTGAAGTGTACTGCTAAATTTATAGGCTAGAGACAATCACTTTATCGACGTTTCAGTTAGCATACAAGAGAGAGTAATACAAGTGACAAAGCATTGATGGACCAAATAATGAGAGAAACTTTTCTTTTATGACTAGCTGGAGAAGGCTGTTGAAGCTTTTTTTCATTGGCAAGGAAACTTGGAGGCCTTAAATGACGAACTTAGATGCATGTAATAATGTCCCTTTATCCTTTCCGTTTCTTAGAGGAAATGGGATCGTTCTTCCAAGATTCAAGCTCATGAAAGTCATGATTCAATTCAAGTGAAACAATAAAATATCAAGAGTTTTGCTTCTTTCTCGCAAACTCGTAAAAATGGAGAACCATCCAACAAAGGAGGCATTAAAAAGGACCATGCATGAAGGGAATGTTTCTTTAGACAAAGGAAATAAAAATCAGTGCAAAAATTTTAGATCCCTTTAGTCTTCTACGACGTTTATCACTTATAATTGCATTGGCGAAAAAACAGCCAAAGCTAAGCATCACATCACCCCTTTACCAAATCCGTCGTACACCCAAATTTCATTACCCGACACCATTGTCTTATATGCATGACATCATAAAGTGGCAATACTCTATACTTTAGAGCCTCAGTATTATCATCATCACCTTTCATTCTCTCAATCCTAATCATATACCATGAAGAACTATTAATTTATACGGGCATTGCACCTCTTAATAAATATATATTTTTTAAAGTAAAAATTTTTTAAAGTAGTCTGGCTTCAAATTTCAGACATCTTTTATATTAGTTATGTATGAATAATGAACGTCTTAATATTTTTTAAAAAGTAAAAATAAAAATTTTGACGTAGTGAGGATTCGAACCTGAAACTTCATTTATATTAATTATATACGGGCATCACACATGTTGATACACGCGTTGATAGATTTACAAATGTCAGTAAGACTTTCTCCCATTATAATATTAGAGATTAGAGATTAGAGATTTATAGGCATAACCTAGGCTAGGGTTTCTATGTGAACAAATAGTCCAAACTGCATTAATGCAGCGTGTAGATGCACACTAGACAAAATTGTGTGTTTCTTATTAACTTTATTGTTTAAGTAGGCTCTCCCACGAACACAAGGACAAAATTCATTTACCTAATGGTGATTATTCCAAAGCCATCCACCTCCCAAATGTCAAAGTTTATTACCACAATCCTCGGTAAGGGTAAAAATCAATCCTAAATCCTCCGGGGATGGCACGGATCACAAAGCACAACCCAAGACGATCGTGAAGGAGCACACTCGAATGTATGGCCTCCTGAAATTTGGGCAGAGCAACCCCATATATCCTATGTTTATAGCACCTGTCTATCATTGATAATTCCACAGAATCATGCACGACATGATTTTCCAGAAGATGTAACCCCTTCCAATAAATTCTATCATCAACTTCAGGCTTTGATGATTCCAACTAAATCTCCTACCACAAAAACCAAACCCTTTTGTCCTTCTCCAATCAAAACAGCACCAAACTTCGGATTCTCCCCTCCTATATAAACACCAACAGTGTTCAAAGAATTTAAAATAGAAAACACCCAAAACCAACCTCCTCTTCCTAAGTGTCTGCTCAATTCGTACACAACCATGGCAGCTGTTTCTCTTTCTTTCTCCTCTGTCTCCTACACAATCAAATGCTCATCCAGCAAAGAGAACAGTCATCCTCAAACAAATTCAATCAAAGTCAATGGCTTCTCCTCTTCTACCAATAGCACCGTTCATTCTTCTAGTGTTTCTACCACTGTACGCGAAGAAAACAACACGTTAGGTTCAGGCGAGAAGAGCAGGCAGAACATACCAACCAAGAAGCAATCCTCTGACCCTTTTCGGCATGGACTCATAACAGACGATCACTTTGTGTATCGACAAACTGTAGTCATCAGGTCTTACGAGGTTGGGCCTGATAAAACTGCTACCTTGGAGACCATACTCAACCTTCTTCAAGTAATTTATTTGTACTCTTTGTTTAGTATGTCCTGAGAATAAAACATAATTCATATACTCAACATTAATACATCACTCTGTTTTGCTAATTGTAGGAAACTGCACTGAATCATGTGTGGATGTCTGGGCTACTTGGGGATGGATTTGGAGCTACTCATGGAATGATAAAGAATGATCTTATATGGGTCGTTACAAGAATGCACGTCCAAGTTGATAACTACCCTATATGGTGAATCTCTCTCTCTCTCAATACATGCGATAAATATCAACTGAAATTTATGAGAAGGGGTCCTCTGTAATATTTTATTTATTGAAGGTCCCTCTCTCTCTCTCTCTCTCAATACATGCTATAAATATCAACTGAAATTTATGAGAAGGGGTCCTCTGTAATATTTTATTTATTGAAGGTCCCTAATGGACTTTTTAGCACTGTTTTAAATTTCGACCGATACGGCCGAAATTTCGTTTCGGCTAGCTTGCTGATAGAATCAGGATTTTATACTTCATATCGTTTTGAACATTTGCTGAAATATCGGCCAAAATAAAAACATTAATGTTTTTGTGAATATATATATTTTTTTTTAACTTTTTGCATGCAAGTCTTTCAATTGCATGCAAAAAGTGCATTAGGGACCTTCAACAAATGTGAGGACCTTCAAATGAGTGCAAGTCTTTCAATTTTTTTCTTGTTTTACTTTTTGCATCTAATTAAGGGCTTTGAAACTTTAGTTTATCTGAGATCCTACAAAACCAATTCCAAGTAGATTTTTCTTCCACATCCGCTTACTATGCAGTACAGATTATTTCACCCATGCTTACTTGTTGATCTCGATTAGCAAGCTTCAACTTTTTATTTTTATTATTTTATTCTGCTCAATCCAGGTCCATTTTGCTTTTGTTCTATACAGTCCACCAAATTTCAATGGAATATATATAATGAACGTTTTGCGCTTGCAAATTTATCAGGGGAGAGGTGGTGGAGATTGACACATGGGTTGGTGCATCGGGGAAGAACGGGATGAGGAGAGACTGGTTGATCCGTAGCCACCTCACCGGGCATGTATATGCCCGAGGAACAAGGCAAGTACCACCAGCTATAGCTAATGTACGTTGTTTCAATTTATTTGATATACAGTATTCAGCAGACAAATAGCCATACGGCCGGTTTCATTAAATAGAAAATTAATGAGGGATTTCACAAAATAAAGGGATAAAAACTATTGGATGGAAATTCAATAGGTAGGATTCATTTGTCTGTCCATCAAAGACACTCCAGAGTCAAGAAACTAAAATATAAGGGAGAGGAGACAAAAGTAGAAGAAATTTATGATAAGAATTCGCTCGAAGCCACCTCACCGGCATGTATGTGCCTATATTTATAAGAAGAACACAAATTTGGGAACCCCTAAAGTTGCAAAAAATCTGGATGCCTGAGGCGGCCGCCTCACTGGCCTCAAGTTGGGGGCCGGTCCTGGATCCAATACTATAGGGGCTTAATGGCTTATCTATCCGTCAAGCTGCCTCCAAGGCACCTCTTTTGACTTGGTAATGGATATTCTTGAAACACATTGACAATCTGATTAGCTAAAGTAATCGATTATGTTTGATTATTCAGCACCTGGGTGATGATGAATCGATGCACAAGGCGACTCTCAAAGATGCCAGAAGAGGTAAGAGACGAGATCTCGCCATGGTTTATAGAGAAGCAAGCAATTATGGAAGACATAGGGGAGAAGATAATCAAGCTAGACGACAATGCAGAGTATGTGGATTCTGATCTCAAGGTAGAAATTCTTTCATAATCCAACATTATAGTTTGCCCAAAAAAAGATTAAAAAAATAGGACTGATCTTTAAATTAATTGATTTTGTAGCCAAGGCGGAGTGATTTGGACATGAATCACCATGTCAACAATGTCAAATATGTTAAATGGATGCTTGAGGTAAGTCCAGTTAAACATCAATGTCAATTTTTTTATGGATTTTCTTTGAAAAATTAAGATATTTATGGAGAAGGTAATACAAAGATTTGGGTTGTGTTAGATATTATTATAGTCCCATATTGGTTGTAGAGTTGTTTTGATATTTATAATCAAGCTCATGCATTGGAGTCAATTGACAAATATAAGAAACTATGGATATAAAAAAAAATTATTGATATAAATATATAGAAAGACGCTTCAAAAATATATATATCTCTACTATTTTAATGAGAGAGTTTGTCACCAAATAAACTTCATTTATAACCAAACAAACATCTGCAATGCACATGCATAACTAATATAAAGAAAATCTGAGGTTCGATGTCAGACGTTGGATTATATATATATATATATATATATATATATATATATATATATATATATATATATATATATATATAGACGTATATCACACGTGTAATATATAGAAAGCCTCGTACATATTTATGGATCGACATAACTGTTACAAAATTCTTTTATAAAGTTTGTTTTACAATAACACAATTGATTGAGAGGCACAAAACAGAGAAAAAAATAGGAGGGGAAAAGAAAAATGGAAAATAAAATAAAATAAATAAATAAGTAACAAGTTACAAGAACTAATTGAAGATTACAAGTTGAGAAATCGAGGCCTGTGTATCACACAGTGTCCTTAAAACAGATTTTGCCTCTTCCAGTTGCTGGAATGAACGAAGGCGTCTGTCTTTCAGGATGCAACGATCGGAGTGATCACGTATGCACCACGTAGCACTCTCGATCTGAGCAGCAGCGGCTGAATCCTATCACCGACTTACCAAAACAGCAGGAGAAAAGAAACGAACAGGACTCAGAGGAGGAAAGAAGAAGTTTTCTGTTGTGCAGGGAATAAATGAGAGGGGAGGCCTCTATTTATAAAGCCAGGATTAATACTGTAACGGCAGACAAGGCTTTGAATGCCTTCAGTGTAACGGCGAACAATGCTTTGAATGCCTT